>CM077160.1:162281790-162352008 GCA_039583875.1 Platanthera guangdongensis | reverse complement strand
GGGATTTGGCTCCGTCAAATAGGGGGAGATTGTTGGGTATTGTATCCACAATTACCTGGATTTGACGAGCCACCTGTCAAGCTAAGATGAATTCACGATGTATTTGATAAACCTTTTAAGTTGTGCTTGCAGTTATTCCACGCTAAGTGCACTCCAATGTCAGGGTGCAGTAGGTCAATATACACGGGTCTGCATGACGTAATCCCTCGTTGAGTAGATCAGTGTGTTGGCCTACGTGCACTCTCTCTATTGGAGTGTACTTATTTTCAAGTACAGGGATGTGATCATGCAAGAGCAGACAAGGAGCAAGTATGAGTCAAAGAGCAGCTCATGGGTGGAAAGGCGAAAAATCGTCTAAGTGTGAATCCGAGAATCACCAAGTAATTCTCGCCGATTCGGCGAGAATCACTAGTGATTCTCGCCGAATCGTCGAGAATCACCGGCTGATTCTCGCCGCCTCTATCCAGTACATCAAAGCATGCGACTCAGGCGCTAAGTCATAATCGACGAGAATCACCAAGTGATTCTCGCCGATTCGGCGAGAATCACTAGTGATTCTCGCCGAATCGTCGAGAATCACTGGCTGATTCTCGCTGTCTCTATCATGCTAAATCAGAGCGTGCAAACAAGTCAACATCGACGAGAATCGCCTTTGATTCTCGCCGAATCGACGAGAATCACCTTTGATTCTCGCCGATTCGACGAGAATCACCTTCGATTCTCGCCGATTTTGACTTGGGCAATTTCTGGAAACCGCTGGACCGGATTCTGCCGCTGGCACTGTTTTGAACCAGAATTAGGGCTTCTTCTGGTGGGACTCATAACGGTCATAAAAGAGTATTTTACTGTATAAATACACGCGTATTTTTGAACAGTAGAGCAGCGAAGAAGATTTGAAAAAGCCGAGCCGCCGACGTGACCTAGATCGCGATACCTCCGCCGCCGCCGTCGCCGCTCGTGCTGGTCGATCGCCGGCTGACTAGATCGTGGTTTCTTCCAGATCTCCCGGCGACAGAAGCTTACCTAGCTTAGAGTCTCACGCGTCTAACCAGAGATCCTTTGTCTCTTGATTTGTTGATCGAGAAAACCTTCCCCGTCCGAATCGATCGAGACGATCGATCCTAGTGTGACCGTTGGAAGACCTAGCTAGCTTCGCTACGAAGTTTGAATCTCCAAAGAACAGCAGCCGCACACGTGGTCGCCGCCGATCCCGAGAACCAAGCCGCCGCCCTTCTTGCCGCCGCCGGTTCGGGGAGATTCTCTCCAAGTGAGATCTAGGGGTTGTGGACTCTTCGTGACTTCTAGAACACGTCATCAAACGAGGAGGGACACCTTAGTCTCCGAAAGTAGTTTGTATTTCTTGTACATTCTAGTTTATTTTTGTTGTAAAGGAACGTTGGTTCCGAGTTGTAAGGGTTGGGTGTGCAACCCGTGTTGTGAGAGTGTTGTCTCCTACGTGTGGAAGGGTTCCTTCCGATAGTGCAAGGATTGGATTTCAATCCTGTTGGTGAAGAGACCGAGTCGTCCCTTGTTGGGAGATAGGTCGAAGGGGGAAAGTGGATGTACCCAAATCGGGGAACCACTATAAATAGCTTGTGTACTATATTTGCTTTGTGCTGTTTTATTTTCGTGTGCAGGTACAATTTTAATTCCGCAAACAAACAAAAAACGTTCACTTCACCTATTCCCCCCCCTCCCCATATGTGAAGGTAGTTGACACTAGGTGGACTTTCAGAAATGCCCCCAAAAGCTCCGTTTGGAGCAGCCACCTCTCTCCTCCGTTTCGAACACTCTGTTTCCACCCGCGGATCGACCCGCCACCGCCGAAAACAAATGAAGCCTAGGCTCTATTTGTTTTGGGCGTTTCGCTGCTCCGCTTTGGGCAAACGCCGCCGGAAGGAGGGTAAACAACTGAATCTCCGGCGGTGTTTGCTCCGTTTCCACCCGCCCCCGCCTTGAGAAACGCCCCCAGTCACATCCGCCCTCTGTTTTGAACACTTCGTTTCCACCCGCCGGATCGACCAGGCATTCTTGGCTTTATGGACAAGACGTATTTCTATTCAGGCATTGTTGGCTCAATTCTTGGTGGGCGCCTGACGAGTGCGTTTTTATGTTTGTTTTATTATATTCATTCTTCTTAATAAGTACTCCCACGGTACTTGTTTAAGATGTTTGTTGTTGGATTGTGACATCTCATCAATTCGTGTGCCGCAGTAATTCTTCATTTTGGAGGAGTCCTATATTTAGAATATCATTATGAGGTAAATATTCTTCCAGAGATACTCTTCATATTTTGACTGAGTCTCGTTTTGACAACCTCCTCATCCTCAAAACTATATATAGAGGATATATCTCTAGGGCTAAATAGAAGAGAGAAACATGAGATCAAGAGAGGAGAAGTTCATTCCTTACCCGGTCGGCCAAAGGAGGTGCAACAACGACGTACGAAGGTTCTTCCTCCTGGGCGGTTCGATGGCAAGCAAATCGGAGATCCTTCGGCAATTTCGGTGATCGGTCCAGAAGGATCATCAGATCAACGATGAGTTCTCAGGCAAAGAATCTCTAGAGGCCGGCGACGCAGGCGGTTCCGCAGAAGAATACGAACGTTGTTCGTGCGATCCCGCCCGACGATATCTCTATCGCCCAGCGATAGCTTCCAAGTTCCATATCAGACGATTTCTCTCGGCGCGTCTCCAATCTTTGTGATTTCAGCGTAAACTCTGTACTAAATTCTCTGATTATAGTGGATCTTCTCCGGCTCTCTCCATGTGGACATAAGAGCTTCTCTCTGAATCACATAAATTGATTGTGTCGTCTGTGTGTGTGCTTGAAATCTCGTTCGTATTTTATTTTGTGCTTGTTGGGTACATTGGTCAAATGTACCTGATTTGAAGAAGCCTCACCTAACTCAATGATATACATCAGAATGTATTTGATGTTTGTTTGAGTTACTTGTGCAGGTTAGTTATACACTGGACTGAAGCTGAAAATTTCTAAGTCCATGTGTCGACACCCAGAGGGAAAGTGTCGACACTTGAGAAAGCTTGTGTCGACACCCAGACAAGCAGTGTCGACACTTGGAGTCATTGTGTCGACACCTGGGAAGAAGTGTCGACACCAGTCAGAAAGTGTCGACACTTGGAGTTGTGTCGACACTCTGTGTAGAAGAATGCAGAAAAGCTGTGTCGACACTTGGCAGAAGTGTCGACACCAGAAGAGCTGAGTCTACATCAGAAAGTGTCGACACTTGGAGTTGTGTCGACACTCAGCAAAATTCTGCAGAGACTAAGTACAAGTGTCGACACTCAACACAATGTGTCGACACTCAATCAGCAGAGTCAACACTTGAAGATTGTGTCGACACTCAGCACAATGTGTCGACACATAACCAGAAGACTCAACACTTGAAGAAAGTGTCGACACAAGGAGCTGTGTCGACACTTAGCAAAGAACAGAAAAGTTGTAAAATATTCTAAGTACAAGTGTCGACACTAAAGGAATGTGTCGACACTCAGCTGAAGAACAAGATTGAGACTTGTGTCGACACCAAGAAGCAGTGTCGACACTTGACAGTTTCAACACATGAAGATGTGTCGACACAAAGGAGATGTGTCGACACTTAGAAGAATACAGATAAAGAATGAAGGCAAGTACTTGTGTCGACACTCAATTTCAGTGTCGACACATGCAGAAGAAACTGTGTCGAGACATACAAGGAATTGTGTCGACACCTTGTAGACTTGTGTCGACACTTACACAACATTGTGTCGACACTTGGTCTATAAGTGTCGACACTTAAGAACAGAAAGTCTCGACACTAACTGACAGTTAGTGAGATTTCAAGAAGTGACTGGTTGACATGACAGCTGTCAATCCAGCCGGTCTACAGCAACTGTCAAAGAAGTCAAAAGTCTGTTATAAACCGGATCAGCGGTTACCATAAAGGAAGCCTATAAATAGGCACCCACAGTTTACAAAAAAGTCGTTAAGTGGTTAAGTTGTTCACAATCATTACTTGTTGTGAGAATATTGAAGTGGTTGATCAGATTAAATCAAGAAGTGATACATAGAGGATCAACACAAGAAGATCAGGCAGTCCAACTGCAGATCTAAGTAGTTGGAGAGAGAGAGCTCCAACCAAGGATTCAGTCTTTGGAAAAGGCTGAGAAGAAGAATTCAGAGTCATCTGGATTTCAAGAAGCAGAGGTCAAGGAACAACTGCAGAAGATTCAGACTAATTCAGTTCTAATCAAGAAGCTTTGAAGGAAGCTAAGTCAGTTTGGATCTAGCTGAGTTCTTCCAAGAACTCTTCAAGAAACTCTCAAACTCCTCTCATCTTTTCTGAGTTGTAGAGTTAGCATTGTACTTTCAATTTTAAACTTGTAAGATCTATTGGATCTGAGTGATTGTAAGCCTATTTTATAAAGGCTGAGGGTAGGGCTTTGTGCCTGAGTGTAGGAGTTGAAGAACTCTGAGTGTAGGCCTTTAATTGGCTGAGTGTAGGCCTGGGTGGCTGAGTGTAGGCCTTTTGGCTGAGTGTAAGGCTTTGGGCCTGAGGTAGGAACCTTGTGGGGTTCTGAGCTAGGGAGAAGTTTGGCCGAATCTAGTACACTGCTAGATAGGCGAAGGGGGGAAAGTGGATGTACCCAAAGATTGGGGAACCACTATAAAATTAGTGTGTCTTATGTGCTGGGCTGTGCTGTGAATGACTGCTTAATTTCTGTAAGTGCTGTTAGCTTTAGTAATCAGTGAAAAAACTATTGTGTGCAAACAAAAGTCAAAAAAGGTTTAGGTCACCTATTCACCCCCCTCTAGGGTTTAGGTACCATACTTTCAGTGCTATACGTGGCTCGATTAATTTCCGTTGCGCTACCGCGAATCGATCAGATTTTCATAACAATTAGTATCTGAAAGATATGGTACCTAAACACCTAGAGGGGGGGGGGGTGAATAGGTGACCTAAACCTTTTTAACTTTTGTTTGACAGCACAACAGTTTATCACAGATTAGTACAGTTAACAGCAATTTCAGAAATCACACAGAAAAGCCACAACACAGCACAGCACAGCAGACACACTAATTTATAGTGGTTCCCCAATCTTTGGGTACATCCACTTTCCCCCTTCGCCTATCTAGCAGTGTACTAGATTCGGCCAAACTTCTCCACTAGCTCAGAACCCAACAAGGTTCCTACCTCAGGCCCAAAGCCTTACACTCAGCCAAAAGGCCTACACTCAGCCACCCAGGCCTACACTCAGCCAATCAAAGGCCTACACTCAGAGTTCTTCAACTCCTACACTCAGGCACCAAGCCCTACCCTCAGCCTTTATAAAATAGGCTTACAATCACTCAGATCCAATGGATCTTACAAGTTATAATAGAAATTACAAATTCTAACTCTACAACTCAGAAGGAATGAGAGGAGTTGAGAGTTTCTTGGAGAGTTCTTGGAAGAACTCAGCTTGATCCAAACTGACTTAGCTTTCTTCAAAGCTTCTTGAGTAGAACTGAATTAGTCTGAATCTTCTGCAGTTGATCCTTGATCTCTGCTTCTTGAAATCCAGATGACTCTGAATTCTTCTTCTCAGCCTTAGTTCCAAAGACTGAATCCTTGGTTGGAGCTCTCTCTCTCCAACTACTTAGATCTGCAGTTGGACTGCCTGATCTTCTTGTGTTGATCTTCTGTGTATCACTTCTTGATTTAGTCTGATCAACTACTTCAATCACACCATGTAATGATTGTGAACTACTTTACCATAACCATCCATTTTTTCTGTAGACTGTGGGTGCCTATTTAAGGCTTCCTTCATGGTAACCGGCTGATCCGGTTTATAACAGTCTTTTGACTTCTCTGACAGTTGCTGTAGACCGGCTGGATTGGCAGCTGTCATGTCAACCAGTCACTTCTTGAAATTCTCTAACTGTCAGTTAGTGTCGAGACTTTCTGTTCTTAAGTGTCGACACTTATAGACCAAGTGTCGACACATGTTGTGTAAGTGTCGACACAAGTCTACAAGGTGTCGACACATTCCCTTGTATGTCTCGACACAGTTTCTTCTGCATGTGTCGACACTGAAATTGAGTGTCGACACAAGCACTTGTACTTCATTCTTTCTGTATTCTTCTAAGTGTCGACACATCTCCTTTGTGTCGACACATCTTCATGTGTAGAAACTGTCAAGTGTCGACACTGCTTCTTGGTGTCGACACAAGTCTTCATTCTTGATTCTTCAGCTGAGTGTCGACACATCCCATTAGTGTCGACACTTATACTTAGAATATTTTACAAGTTTTCTGTTCTTTGCTAAGTGTCGACACAGCTCCTTGTGTCGACACTATCTTCAAGTGTTGAGTCTTCTGGTTATGTGTCGACACATTGTGCTGAGTGTCGACACATTCTTTAAGTGTTGACTTCTTTGAGTGTGTGTCGACACATTGTGCTGAGTGTCGACACATTCTTCATATGTTGACTCTTTTGAGTGTGTGTCGACACTTGTGCTGAGTGTCGACACTTCATATGTTGACTCTTTAGATTGAGTGTCGACACATTGTGTTGAGTGTCGACACTTGTACTTAGTCTCTGCAGAATTTTGCTGAGTGTCGACACAACTCCAAGTGTCTACACTGTCTGGTGTTGACTCAGCTCTTCAAGGTGTCGACACTTCTGCTAAGTGTCGACACAGCTTTTCTGCATCCTTCTACACTGAGTGTCGACACAGCTCCAAGTGTCGACACTTTCTGACTGGTGTCGACTCTTCTTCCCAGGTGTCGACACAATGACTCCAAGTGTCGACACTGCATGTCTGGGTGTCGACACAAGCTTTCTCAAGTGTCGACACTTTGCCTCTGGGTGTCGACACATGGACTTAGAAATTTTCAGCTTCAGTCCAGTGTATGTCTAACCTGCACAATTAACTCAAACAAACATCAAATACATTCTGATGTATATCATTGAGTTAGGTGAGGCTTCTTCAAATCAGGTACATTTGACCAATGTACCCAACAATCTCCCCCTATTTGGAGAAGTCATAACCCTTAGTCAATGATATACACCACTCATAATTAAAAATTACAAAATGATGTAAAACATATAAATGACAACAGGGTAAACTTGAACATGTAATAAAACACACATGTATACTTATTAAACATTGCAGAACAATTAAGAAACACACATATTTCAGAACATTCAAACTATATTTATCATATACTGTTCCAATAATGTTTCTTATACATTTTCAATGAAGTATTACAATGTTTTTCTCTTAACAAATTACAATAAGCAACAAGTTAATTCCTAATCTAGTGCTGATCAGGTTCTTTGATAACAATCCCTTTCCAGCTTTAACTTGAGCTTTCACAGCAGCAGCAGCAGCAGCAGCAGGCTCAGCTTCAGCAGTCTTCTCCCTTTTAGATCTTGCTTATCTGCCTTGATCTTCTGCCTTTCAAAATAATGATAAGGCTTGGGAAAGTACTTGCTAGGCTCCACAGCTGTTGGAGGTAGCTTTCCTAACTTGGCCTTCCTTCTGTGTTGGACAATGGCTTCTTGTCTAATCTCATGCTTTCTCCATTCAGCCTCTGAGAACCACTTGTTTCTCTCATGGGCATTATCCTTGGCTGCTTTCCAGGCTGTAAGAATTATGTTTCTAGAAGTAGGGCTCCATTGTTCAAAATCTGGCTTTTGCTCAGCAATTTCCCTAAACTTCTTCTTTGACAGCCTAGTTTCTTCTTCTTTATCCAATGCCTCTTGCATAGCAGCTGTGATAGGTTGAACAACCTTTTCCAGAATAACATTGGCTTGCCAGCAGTTGGACTATACATAGTGCTTACATCAGCATGAATCATTTCAAAGTCTGGAGGTGGATAGATTACATCAGCCACTGCTTGTTGCTCACCTCCAAGAAATGTTCCTTGAATACCAGATTCACCTACTTCATTGTCATCACACAGGGGAGGATATCCAAGTGTAGCCCTTATAGAATTTGAAATCCATTTTGCATGCTCAGAACTGGCCTTGACTAACACTCTCTCCCCCTTTATGACTTCTTGAGCCATATGATCCTTACATCATCTTTCTGAAATCGGATTTGGCTATCCAAATATCTTATGCCCTCTTTAAAGAAAGGTCTAAGCTTTGTAAGCTGTTCTGATATGACCTTCTGTGAATCTGTAATGGCATTCTTAACAGCAGCAATCTCTGCTTGAAATAGCTTATCAAAATCAGCTTTGGCAGCAGCTGAGGAAGTTGAAGGTTCATCTGACTTATTCTTAATTTCAGTGACTATTGCATTGTGAGATGCAGTCAAGTTATCATTCATCCTCAACTGATTCTCCAGCACATAGCCTTGTTTGACTGCTATATCATCCACTTTCTCTTTAATTGCTTCTTGATGTTTAGCCAGATAGATATACCACAGCATTAGCACCCTTGGTAAAACAATCAGTCATTTGTTTTATTAAGGTTCATTTCAAACCTTATAGACTTGATTTCCTGGCCTAGATCAGATTGTAGTGCTTGTGCCCTTCATCAACATAAGTTTCTAAGGTTCCTTTGTTCATCCATCTTGATTTGCATTGCAAGCAGTAGAGCACTATAATCAGTGGATGGAGCTTGTTGAACTAGTGAATGCTGAGCAACTGTTTGTAGAGCCTTCTTATAGCTTTGGCTCCTCCTCTTGAATACAAAGAACTTCTTTTTCTTAGCTTGCTCAGCTTCCTCATCTTCAGAGTCAGATGTACTTGCTATATCCACCCTATCCTTAGGGCTGGATGTTCTTTCAGTATGCACATCTTGTGCCTGCTCAGAATCTAGCCTTATAGGCTCTTCTATGTATATCCAAAGTCTCCCCCTCAGCAACAGCATCCTTCACTGCATCAGCAGCAGTCTTTTCCATATCAAAATCTTCTTGATCCAAGTTCAAAAACAGATCTTCCATGGTATACTCTGGGGAGACTGTGCAGGAGATGTCCTTGGTTCTTCTACCACTGCATCAGGTATCACAACAGATGTGTCTGGAAGAACAACATCTGGTTCTTGTGCTTGCTGAGTGGCTGATGGTCATCAGACAAATCAGAATTGTGATATAGAAAAATTCAAAATGTTAAGATCAACAAGTACCTCTTGAATGATGAGAGTAGCCTGCTCACTATCCAGTGTAGATGGATGTTCTACAGCTGGAGGCTCCCCCTGGATATCAGCTGGCTCCTGAGGAGCAGGTGACTTTGCTGCAGTCACATCTACTGGACTTTCAGGAGTGAAGACCACCTGTTCTTCACTGCCTGAGCTGCTTGAGGACTCTTGAGGCACAGCAGCTGTCTTCCTTTTCTTCCTGGGAGGAGAGTCTGTCTTAGAAGTTTGTTTCTCAGGGGTGGCCAAGTCCTTTGACACCAGCACCCTTTCCCATCTTGAGAATATTCTGGAGTCCATTCTCCTCATATGATTTATCTTTGTTCCTGCAGCAGTGCTCATTACCTCTGGAATGGATCCAGCCAGGTAGAGACTTATAATCCTGCCCAGATTGGGCTTCTTCAGGCTTTCCTTCACTTTCTCAAAAACCACCATTGACCAATCTGTCTTCAGAGTGAAGATGATTCTGGTCATTACTTCAAACATGGAGGCAGACACCCTGTCATGCCCTCCTGGTTTGCACAGAATACCTTGCCCACTACTTCTGACAAGAACTTGCCTTGATTGTTCATCCCCTCCTATTGAAGACTGATCCCACCTTCATCTGTGAATCCAGTCCACACCAAGTAAGAGCTTCCCTGGTCTTAGAAGCAGTTACCTCCTCTTCTTCTTGAATCTTAGGTAGCTGAAGTACCTTTCTCAAAGACTTGGGGGATAGTTTGACTTTGGTGCCATGCACCCTGGACTTGATTCTGAATCCAGAGTCGTCCACAGTTGCTGAGTAAGAAATTCAATTACTTCTTTCTTCCAGATTTTCGTTGGTTCTGAAACCAAGAATTCCAGTCCTGAATCGCTGACTAGGGTAATCACCGATTTGAATTCCTGATCGCTGTCGTCAAATGCGCCTCGCACGAGCTCATAGCCTCGTTGACGTTCTCTTCCAGCTTGGGAGCCATTAGGGTTTGAAGATTTAGTCTTGAGAAGAGAGAAATGTCGACACAAGAGTTTAGGTCTCGAAACTTTGAAAGCGTGTCGACAATCAAAGACAGAACCCTATTTATACCTTTCCTGTTTGAAGACGAACAGGCGGGGGGAATTTCTAATGATGTGTCGACACTGTCAATAAGTGTCGACACTGACTATAATGTCTCGACACTCATGTGTCGACACAAATTTAGTCAACAGATTTTATGTGTCGACACTTGGTTAAGTGTCGACACCACTATACTCGACATGTGTCGAGACTTTATTATAAAAATTCTGAGTAAAAACTTAAGTGTCGACACCATTTTTCTGAAGTGTCGACACTTACTTCTGTGTCGACATAGACTTGTCTATGTGTCGACACCTTTTTACTTAGCCAATTTTTGTTCTGTATACTTAGTCTAAGTTTATCATACCTAGTTCAATTTTGAACTTATTAAACTTAGCTTCATCTAAGGGCTTAGTGAACATATCAGCTATCTGATTATCTGTTTTAACATATTCAAGTGCAATATCATTTCTTTCTACATGCTCCCTAAGAAAGTGATATTTTATCTCAATATGTTTAGTTCTACTATGAGATACAGGATTATTAGCTATGGAAATAGCACTAGTAGAATCACAATAAAGTGGAGTTCTACTTACCTGACATCCATAGTCTTCTAGCTGATGTTGAATCCATAGAAGTTGAGCACAGCAACTTCCTGCAGCTATATACTCTGACTCAGCTGTGGAGATGGCCACACTGGTTTGCTTCTTACTACTCCATGAGATGAGTCTTCCACCTAGGAATTGACAGGATCCAGTTGTGCTTTTTCTATCTTCCTTGCATCCTGCAAAGTCTGCATCTGAATAGCCTGTTAGATCAAAATCTCCATTCCTAGGGTACCAGAGGCCTAGATAAGGTGTGCCCTTTAGATATCTCAAGATTCTCTTGACTGCAGTCAAGTGAGACTCTTTGGGGCAGGCTTGATACCTGGCACAAACACATGTAGCATACATAATGTCAGGCCTACTTGCAGTCAAGTATAGTAAGGAGCCAACTATCCCTCTATACAAGGTTTCATCTACAGGTTTCCCTGCATCATCCTTGCTTAGAGACATACTTGACCCCATAGGAGTCTTCATGGTACTGGAGGAATCCATACCATATTTCCTTATGAGTTCTAGGGTGAACTTAGACTGACATATGGAAAGACCACTTTCAGTCTGTTTAACTTGGAGACCCAAGAAAAACTTCAGTTCTCCCATACTACTCATTTCAAATTGACTCTGCATAAGCTTTGCAAACTTTTTGCAAAGGCTACTTTCAGTAGACCCAAATATAATGTCATCTACATATATTTGGACAAGTATTACTTTGCCTCTAGATTCCCTAAGGAATAGAGTCTTATCTATTTTCCCCCTTGTGAACTTGTTCTCAATGAGGAAACTAGATAGGGTTTCATACCAAGCTCTAGGAGCTTGCTTTAACCCATACAATGCTTTCCTAAGTCTATAGACATAATGTGGAAAAGTAGGATCAACAAAACCTGAAGGCTGCTCCACATATACTTCTTCTTTTAAATTACCATTAAGGAATGCTGACTTCACATCCATTTGGTATACTTTGAATCCTTGGTAGGTTGCATAGGCCAAGAACATCCTTATGGCTTCCAGTCTGGCTACTGGAGCAAAGGTTTGATCAAAATCAATACCTTCTTCTTGCCTATATCCTTTTGCAACCAATCTTGCCTTATTCTTAATGATGACTCCTTGTTCATCTAACTTGTTTCTGTAGATCCACTTTGTTCCTATCACATTGTGATCTTTAGGCTTAGGAACTAAGTCCCAAACCTTGCACCTCTTGAACTGGTTTAGCTCTTCCTGCATAGCTTCAGTCCACTGTGGATCTTGTATAGCTTCTTCAAATTTCTTTGGTTCTATTTGAGACAGAAAACTTGAATATATTGCAGCATTCTGATTTCTGCTCCTTGTCTGAACACCTTGTCTTGGATCTCCAATGATCAGCTCCACTGGATGATCTCTTAGATGCCTGTTGGCTGGAGGCATCCTTACTTCTGGTTGTACTTCTTCAGCATCTTCATCATGCTGAGTTCCTTGAACTTCTTCAGCTCCTGGTACATGTAGTTCTCCCCCTGGACATAAGCCATCTTCTTCTACTTGCTGTCTTGCAGCAGGTACATCTTCTATGGTTAGCTTGTCCATCTTCTTAGAAAGACCTGTGGGGCTGCACACACTACTAGACAACTCATTGTTAATAAGAAGTGTCTCATCAAAAACTACATGCACAGACTCCTCTACAACTTGTGTAGTCAAGTTGTAGACTCTATAAGACTTACTATTACTGCTGTACCCAACAAACACTCCCTCTTGGGATTTGGCAGCAAACTTAGTTAAGTAAGTCTTCCCATTGTTAAGTATGAAGCATTTACAACCAAAAATCCTGAAATAGGATAGGTTTGGTTTCCTGCCTTTCACTACTTCATAGGGGGTCTTGTTTAACCTTTTAGTGATGGTAGCCTATTTATCACATGGCATGCAGTGTTTACTGCTTCAGCCCAGAAATATTCTGGTAGTGAAGAATCACTTAATAGAGTCCTACCAGCTTCTATCAAGGTTCTATTTTTCCTTTCAGCAATGCCATTTTGCTGAGGTGTTGTTCTTGGTGAAGAGAATTCTTGAAATATCCCATAGTCTTCACATAGTTTTGTCATGCTTTCAGATTGAAACTCTGTACCATGGTCACTTCTAATTTTGACCACTGTACAGTTCAATTCATTCTGAATTTGCTTAACAAAACTGTGGAAGACACTAGGTGTTTCAGATTTCTGCTTTAAGAAGAACACCCAGGAAAACCTTGAGTAGTCATCAACAACTACAAAGGTGTAGACCTTCCTACCTAAGCTGTGAACTGGCATTGGACCAAATAGATCCATATGCAAGAGATATAAACATCTCACAGCATCCTTGTTGTCAATGCTTCTAAAGGTGGATTTAGTCTGCTTGCCCTTTTGACAAGCTGAGCAAATGCCATCTTTGACACACTTAACTTGAGGACCATTCCTCACTAACTCTTTACTAAAGAGTTTGCCAATAGTCTTGTAATTTAGATGAGCAAGCTCTTGTGCCACTTGACACATTGAGAGACTGTCTCATCAGCTACAAGACAAACTGGAGAACTATTGTTCTCAACCATAATGTCTAAACAATAGACATTTCTCTTCCTATAACCTGTCAAAATGATCTTTTGATCACTTGACCTCTTGATATGACAACCATTTTTAACAAATGAGATGTCATACCCTACATCACTTAATTGACTTATACTAATGAGGTTATGTTTCAAACCTTTAACATAAGCCACTTGAGTAATGGTAACTAAGTTAGAAGATAGAGATGTTACCAAACCCTTTGATGATTCCTTTTTCTGAACCACCAAAGGTCACCTTTGGACCATTCTTGATTGGAATGAAATCCTTCAGTAGTCCCCTAGTTCCAGTCATGTCTGGAACATCCACTATCCAAGTACCATGTTGGGGTATGGCCACTTGGATTCTCCTGCAAAACAAATTACTGAACCTTAGAACCCAATGGTTTCTTGGGTCCTTGGTGACTGTTAGCTTGCAACTTGACAAGCTACCTACTGGCTTTCCACCAGGTATCTTGTTACTACCTTTGGCACTAACATTGTGCCAACAGTCCAAAGCAAAGTGGCCAACTTTGCCACAGCACCAACATTCAAATTTGTTGTACCTTTGCTTAGGTACAGACTTGGCTGTCTTAACTACAGCAGTCTTAGTGAATGTTGGGGCTTTGCCCTTGGACTTGGACTGATTCTGAACAGTCCTTGCTGGATTAACAAATCCAGTCCAGTCTTTCCTTTATGATGAACAAAATCATCAATCAAGGGTAGCACTGATTTAGGTTTTGAAAACCTAGCTACTAGCTCTTTCTCCTTCTGAAGATTAATCTCCAGTTTCTTAATTTGATCATTCTTAAATGTAATGGTACCCATCTGAATCACAGTAATGTGTTTCAGCCTGGCCACTTCATTAGTTTTTGATCATAATTCTTCTCATAATCTATTGCAGCTGTCTTGAGATCAGCAATTTCCTTGGCCAAATTTTTGGCTAGGGTCTTGCTTTTCTTATAGGCTTGCAATAGTACTTGATATTCATCTAGGAGTTGATGAATATCTCCCTCAGACTCAGACATATTCTCATCACTTGATGAAGAATACTCTGACTCTGAACTTGAACTGGAATCAGAACTTTGAGTTAAGCCTTGTACCTGACTGGGTCCTGGCTGCTCCAGGTTTTTGGTACTTTCAGTCAAAGCCATCAGTCCTTGGCTTTGACAGTCTTCTTGCTCATAGATAGATTCCATGATCTGCATGAACTCTTCTTCTTCTTCAGCAAATAGCCCAATATAGGCTTCAGCATCTGTCTCTGTGTCTGAAGAAGACATATCTGAAAGAGTCTTCTCATTCTTTGCAACAAAGGACTTCTCCTTCTTTCCTTTGAAGTGTGTTTTCTTCTTGTCACTGGATTCCTTCCTTCTTTCAGGACAGTCTGCAATAACATGGCCCTGTCTATTGCAGCAGCTAGTAACAAATTATCTTGGATCCAGTTGCCTTACTTGTCTTGGTCTTTTCTTGTCCTTCTTTGAAGGCTTCTTTTCCTGATACTGAACCTCTTTCCCTTTGGAAGATGAAGGTCTAGACCTCCACTGTTTCTTCTTAAGGAACTTCTGAAAATGTCTGGTGAATGCAGCAAAGTCTTCATCACTTTCACTGCTTGTAGATTTTGTACTTTCAGATTCTTCAGATTCTGATTCAACTACCTCAGGAGGAGGAGTTGATGACTTGGTCCTGCTCTTTCTAGGTACATCTGACTTAAAGGCAACAGTCTTTTCTCTGTATTCAGTCCTTGTTGACTTTTCTTCTTCTTTTCTTACTGACAATTGCATCTCATAGGATAACAACTTGCCAAAAAGTGTGGGAGGAGGAATTTCTCCCAACTTTGCCATTTCTCTGATGGCACAAATCTTGGTGTCCCAGTCTTTGGTTAGGGACCTTAAGAATTTGTCATTCAACTCATAGTTTGTGAACTCTCTTCCATATGACATGAGTTCATTTACAATTCTATAAAATTTCTTATAGCATTCAGTGATGCTATCTCCTCTTCCTTGCCTAAAACTCTCATATTCTTGATTAAGCAAGGACTTCCTATCTTGCCTTACTTCTTCAGAACCTTCCATGTAGACAATGAGGGTATCCCACATTTCTTTTGCAGTTTTACAGTGAATAAGGTTCTGGAAGGTGGCATCATCAATTGCACTGACTATGATGTTCTGTGCCCTTTTGTCCATAGTTGCTAGGACAATCTCATCCTTGGTCATTTCAGAGAAATCCTTTGGAGTCCTCTGATTTGCATCCAAAACTGAAATCTTCATAGGCACATATGGCCCTTCTTTGACTGTGATGTATATTCTAGGGTCAGAGGCTTCCATAAACAGCCTAACCCTCTCTTTCCAGATCCCAAAGATCTCTTTTCTGCATATAGGTAGTTTCATTGAACCCAACTCCTTATGATTCTCTGAAGAACCCATGTTCTTGATTTTCTTGAAACTGTTTCCTGTTTCCTGACTTAACTGAATCTGCCAAACTGGATCTCCTCAGACAGTTAGTCCTGATTTTGAGGAACCTCCCTCTGATACCACTTGAAAGATATGGTACCTAAACACCTAGAGGGGGGGGGGGGTGAATAGGTGACCTAAACCTTTTTAACTTTTGTTGGACAGCACAACAGTTATCACAGATTATTACAGTTAACAGCAATTTCAGAAATCACACAGAAAAGCCACAACACAGCACAGCACAGCAGACACACTAATTTTATAGTGGTTCCCCAATCTTTGGGTACATCCACTTTCCCCCTTCGCCTATCTAGCAGTGTACTAGATTCGGCCAAACTTCTCCACTAGCTCAGAACCCAACAAGGTTCCTACCTCAGGCCCAAAGCCTTACACTCAGCCAAAAGGCCTACACTCAGCCACCCAGGCCTACACTCAGCCAATCAAGGCCTACACTCAGAGTTCTTCAACTCCTACACTCAGGCACCAAGCCCTACCCTCAGCCTTTTAAAATAGGCTTACAATCACTCAGATCCAATGGATCTTACAAGTTAAAATAGAAATTACAAATTCTAACTCTACAACTCAGAAGGAATGAGAGGAGTTGAGAGTTTCTTGGAAGAGTTCTTGGAAGAACTCAGCTTGATCCAAACTGACTTAGCTTTCTTCAAAGCTTCTTGAGTAGAACTGAATTAGTCTGAATCTTCTGCAGTTGATCCTTGATCTCTGCTTCTTGAAATCCAGATGACTCTGAATTCTTCTTCTCAGCCTTAGTTCCAAAGACTGAATCCTTGGTTGGAGCTCTCTCTCTCCAACTACTTAGATCTGCAGTTGGACTGCCTGATCTTCTTGTGTTGATCTTCTGTGTATCACTTCTTGATTTAGTCTGATCAACTACTTCAATCACACCATGTAATGATTGTGAACTACTTTACCATAACCATCCCATTTTTTCTGTAGACTGTTGGTGCCTATTTATAGGCTTCCTTCATGGTAACCGGCTGATCCGGTTTATAACAGTCCTTTGACTTCACTGACAGTTGCTGTAGACCGGCTGGATTGGCAGCTGTCATGTCAACCAGTCACTTCTTGAAATTCTCTAACTGTCAGTTAGTGTCGAGACTTTCTGTTCTTAAGTGTCGACACTTATAGACCAAGTGTCGACACATGTTGTGTAAGTGTCGACACAAGTCTACAAGGTGTCGACACATCCCTTGTATGTCTCGACACAGTTTCTTCTGCATGTGTCGACACTGAAATTGAGTGTCGACACAAGCACTTGTACTTCATTCTTTCTGTATTCTTCTAAGTGTCGACACATCTCCTTTGTGTCGACACATCTTCATGTGTAGAAACTGTCAAGTGTCGACACTGCTTCTTGGTGTCGACACAAGTCTTCATTCTTGATTCTTCAGCTGAGTGTCGACACATCCCATTAGTGTCGACACTTATACTTAGAATATTTTACAAGTTTTTTTCTGTTCTTTGCTAAGTGTCGACACAGCTCCTTGTGTCGACACTATCAAGTGTTGAGTCTTCTGGTTATGTGTCGACACATTGTGCTGAGTGTCGACACATTCTTTAAGTGTTGACTTCTTTGAGTGTGTGTCGACACATTTGCTGAGTGTCGACACATTCTTCATAGTTGACTCTTTTGAGTGTGTGTCGACACATTGTGCTGAGTGTCGACATTCTTCATATGTTGACTCTTTAGATTGAGTGTCGACACATTGTGTTGAGTGTCGACACTTGTACTTAGTCTCTGCAGAATTATGCTGAGTGTCGACACAACTCCAAGTGTCGACACTGTCTGGTGTTGACTCAGCTCTTCAAGGTGTCGACACTTCTGCTAAGTGTCGACACAGCTTTTCTGCACCTTACACTGAGTGTCGACACAGCTCCAAGTGTCGACACTTTCTGACTGGTGTCGACTCTTCTTCAGGTGTCGACACAATGACTCCAAGTGTCGACACTGCTTGTCTGGGTGTCGACACAAGCTTTCTCAAGTGTCGACACTTTGCCTCTGGGTGTCGACACATGGACTTAGAAATTTTCAGCTTCAGTCCAGTGTATGTCTAACCTGCACAAGTAACTCAAACAAACATCAAATACATTCTGATGTATATCATTGAGTTAGGTGAGGCTTCTTCAAATCAGGTACATTTGACCAATGTACCCAACAGTATCACAGGAAGGCTCCACGTGGGTGATCGATTGGACGTTCCGGTTTGGTTTTAGGTTTTTGAGTTGTTTGAGTTAATGGTAGGTGGCGAATCGGTCCGCTCCCTATCTTCTCAGATCTGATCCGTGAACTTAATCAGATTGTCTAGTAGAGCAAAGAATGACGACACAAAAATTTGAGATTTTAAAGGTATGATGACAAAATCTATTTCATTCTATGGAAGGAAGAAGCGGATCAAGGCGGTCTCGTTCAGAAAGGTCTCCACAAGGTGCTCCTCGGCAAGGAGAAGTCCATGAATAAGGATGACGAATGAGTGAAACTGGATCTGAAGTCTATTAGCACAATCCAGTTGTGTCTATCAGACAAGGTCATGTATAACGTAGTCGATGTTGAGACTACAGAAGACATGTGGAAGAAACTAGAGGAGATGTACATATCTAAGTCTCTCACGAATAAACTCTACGTAAAGAGGCAGTTATCTTCTCTATCGAAGTCCTTTGACCATCTGGTCACCACAATCCTCTACGAAAAGGATACCCTTAAGATGGATAAGGTGATGACGACCTTGCCCTCGAATGAAACGAGGAGCAAGTCTGCTCCTGGCACCAGCAAAAGGGTTTGTTCATGAAGAACAAAGTGTCGGCCCTGAGGCAGATCGAGAGATAGAGTCAAGAATGAAAGCTGACTTAGGTCTAAATCCAGGGGCAAGAACAACAAGTGTCACTACTGCAAAGAAGAGGGACACTAGAAAAACAACTATCCAAAGAAGAAGCTTAAGGAGAAGATGCAAGAGAGACAGCAGGCTGCAGTGACATCCGATCCTGAGAGCAACGCTGACGTCCTTCATGTCTCACCAACCTTAATACCACCGACACGTGGATCATGAATACATGATGTTCCTATCACATGTGCCCACACAAAAAATGGTTTTCAACCTTCAGGAAATGTGATGGCGGTTGTGTTTGATGGGGGAACGACTCAGAATGCAAGACACTGGGGATTGGCAGTATCAAAATCAGGATGTTCGACGGAACAATCAGAACCCTTACAAGTGTAAGGTTCGTGCCCGATCTAAGGAAGAGTTTGATTTCCCTATGTACTTTGGAGGCGGTCGGGTACTCTTACACGGTAATAGCGGATACTTGAAGGTCAAGAGAGGCGCTCTGGTGGTCATGAAAGAAGAGCGTTCTAGTACTCTCTACAGGCTGATTAGTACCATAATTGTGGTGATGCAGCGGTCGTTACGACGTCAGATGAGAATTCCTCTTTGATGTGGCATGCCATGATTGGCCACATGAACGAGAGAGGACTGCTGTAGCTACATAAGAAAGGCCTTCTAAAAGGGGTCAAGACGTGCAAGATGGATTTCTGCAAGACATGCGTTCTCGGGAAGCAGTGCAAAGTGAAGTTTGTGACGTCAAGCAAGCGCAACAAACAGATACTGGAATACATTCACTTAGACGTCTGGGGGTCAGCCCCAGAGCCTTCACTTGGAGGTGCGAGATACTTTGTGACCATCATCGATGACTTCTCAAGAAAGGTCTGGATCTACTTTCTAAAGAACAAATCTGAAGTCTTCAAAAAGTTCAAAATCTGGAAGATCAAAGTGGAGAGAAGCAGACCAGGAAGAGGATGAAGTACCTCAGATCCGATAATGGCGGCGAGTACACCTCAGCAGAGTTTCAAGCATACTGCGATCAAAAGGGCATCACCCACCACCTTATCATCCTGGGACACCGCAGCAAAACGGCGTCGCAGAAAGGATGAATAGGATGTTGTTAGATAGAGCTCGGTGCATGCGTCTGTTTGTCGGCTTACCAAAGTCATTCTGGACGAAGCCATTAATACATCATCTTATCTAGTGAATCGATCTCCATCGATGTCACTGGATCTGAAGTCCCCATAGGAGGTATGTCAGATACTTCCGTTGATTATTCTGATATTCACATTTTTGGTTGTCCTGTGTACACACTAATACAGGATCAGAGAGGACGAAGCTGGATGCTAAGTCCAGAAGGTGCATCTATCTTGTCCAGAAGGCCGACACGAAGGGGTTCCAGCTGTGGAACCCTGAAATCAAGAAGGTGGAGGTGAAGCGCGACGTCATCTTCGATGAGGCCTCTATGCTTAAGAAGTCTCAGTCTCAATCTAAAGAAGTGGAGAAGACTCCAGCACACCACTGGAGGTGGAGCTGGAAGTAAGTGACAACGCTGACTATCATGGTGATTCCTTCGACTCGGAGGATACTGATGTTATGCAACCTACTGGTGTGGAACCGTACTCAATTGCCAGAGAAAGGGGGAGGAGAGAGGTCAGACCGCCTCTCAGGCTACAGGACACTGTAGCATGCGCCTTTCAGGTGATCTCCTCAGACCCGGGTCATATCAAGAAGCTATGGAGAGCAGAGACAGCTCTTAGTGGGAAATATCTATGCTAGAGGAGATGGATTGACTTCAAAATAACCAGACTTGGGAGCTGGTTAGTCTACCCAAAGGAGCCAAGACAATCAACTCCAAGTGGGCGTTCAGGAAGAAGGAGTCCACATCCGGGAAAGGACCAGTGGCGATGTGGGACATGGAGCTGAAGCATATGGACATGAAGACAACATTTCTTCATGACAGCTTAGAGGTGGAGATCTACATACTGCAGCCTGAGGGGTTCATTCAACCCGGTGACGAGAAGGTGTGTAAGCTGAAGAGATCTCTTCACGGTTTGAAGCAGGCTCCGAGAATGTAGAATAAGAGGTTCAACAGATTCTTGACTTCACATGGTTATAGCCGAAGCCAGTACGACATCTGCATCTACTACAAGTTCCTAGCTAATGGGGACATTCTGATTCTGATGTTATATGTCGACGACATACTGATTGCATGCAAGTTAGCTCGGGAGATCAAATCACTGAAACAAAAGCTACATGATGAGTTTGAAATAAAGGATCTGGGTCATGCACAAAAAATCTTTGGGATGGAAATCAAGCGGGGGATAGATAGCGAGACATGATTGGCTTTCTTAGACATGCTATATTCAGAAGGTTCTAGAAAGGTTTAGTATGATGGAATCTAAAACAGTTACGACTTCGTTGGGACAACAGTTCAAATTACCATTACAACAGTGTCCAGACTCTGAAGAGGAGCGCCAAAAGATGCTCAGGGTACCGTACGCTAATGTGGTAGGATGCTTAATGTACATGATGATTTGTACGAGACCAGATATCGCTCAGGCTGCGAGCGTTGTCAGCCGATATATGATGAATCCAGGACGAAAACATTGGGTAGTAGTTAAGTGGATTCTGCGGCACTTGAAAGGAATGCCAGATGTTGTTCTAGTCTTCCAAAGGAGCAAAGATTTCAATGCTCTAGAGGGCTACGTCGATTCCGACTATGCTGGCGACCTCGATAGGAGGAGATCTACTTCCGGGTATATCTTACTTCTAGGTGGAGGCCTCATCAGTTGGAAGCCACACTTCAGGATATCGTGACTCTATCTATAATAAAGGCGGAGGACATTACTGTGGTGGAAGCGACAAAAGATGTCATCTGACTCAAAGGTCTCTCCAAAGAACTCGGGATTTCTCAGGAGGCGGTGAAGCTGCACTACGACAGCCAGAGTGCATTTTGTCTAGTTAAAGACTTGGTTTATTACGTCAGGACAAAACACATTGATGTGCGCTACCATAAGTGAGAGAGTTCGTTGGGAGTGGAGACATTCAGTTACTAAAGGTGCCCGCGGAGGACAACGTTGCGGACATGCTGACCAAGCCACTGGCAGGAGTCAAGTTCAAACACTGTCTTGACTTAGCTCACATTTGTGCATGTTGATTGTGTAACAACCCAATTTTTCAACAGGCAAAATTTTGGGGTGACACGGCCTGGGACACGGGCGTGTCCCAGGGCGTGTCCTGCTTGGGTGCGGAGTCGTGCCCGAGATCGACGAAAGTCGTTCGACGAAAAGTGTTTGGGTAGTCACGCCCTAGAATACGGGCGTGACAGAGGGCGTGTCCCGCTCGGGTTCGGCGCCAGGTCGACGAAATGCTATGTTCAACGAATTGAGCTCGACGATTTAGCAAAGGCTTCGTGGGCTGGCAAATTATCGAACGGAAATCGTCGACCGCGGAATCGTCGAACGGAGATCGTCGAGCGCTGGGCCAATCATCGAGCTCTGGGCCAATTCGATGATCGCTACCCGATCGTCGAGCGGAAATCGTCGAATGTGCGGAATCGTCGAACGGAAATCGTCGAACGCGTGGAATCGTCGAACGGAAATCGTCGAATGCATTGTTTGACGATCGCTGACGGCCTCGACAATCGCTGTGAGCTCGATGATTGCTGCCTAATCATCGAACGCAGATCGTCGAGCGCAGATCTGTGTCACAGGCGTGACTTTGGGCGTGTCCCGTGGCAGTGACATGTTTTGGGGGACAAGGCGAGTTGAGCACCGCTTTGAGTACACGGGCGTGTCACAGGGCGTGTCGGACGCGAAAATCGGTTTTCCCGATTTTTCGTAGCTGTCCATTTTTCTCAGCTTGGATCCAAGGGCGGAGCTTCTTTCCTGCTTCCTTAAGGCCGAAAATAGAGAACGTATTCTCATTTTGTTATTGCCTTCATCTTTCTACAAGTTTAGAGAGAGAAAGGGAAAGGAAGATGGAGAAGAAGAAGAGGGGTTGTTCAGTGGTGGAGCTTGTGAGTGTCAAGCGGTAATTCGAGGCCAATTTTGCGGAGGAAACGCTCTTTCTAGCCAGCTAGGAACTTCATGGCACCAAAGCGGTCTTCAAGGGTAATGACTTTTCTTGCTAGCCATATGAAGGCTTCCTTTTTGGCATATATTTGTGATTCCCCCACCAAGAGGTGGCTGCAGCCCGGTAGCGACGCCTAGAGCGGAGCCATGACACTATCATGTTGTATCGGCTAGGGTCGTTACAGTCTTTTGGGTGATTCATGAAATCCCTTTTTGTTGGCATATAGATCCGGAAATGGAGTACGGAATAAGCATGATGTGTGAAGCCCATCTGGACAGGTTGGTCTGGATTGGTGATGTTGCATACGAATCGGAGAAGACTCTGTGATAAACGTGTAGTTTAAGGAGTCAACGGGTTATGCATGTGAAGGGTAGTAGCAGGAAGTACTGGAGTGGTAGTCTAGGAAATATTCGTGTTCTGGTTGTGCTATTGGGTCGTACCTGTGAACGAGTAATAGGAAGTACTGGTGTGACCAGGAAAGGCTCTTTGTGATGCTTGATGTCGTATGTGGTACCTGTGAAGAGAGTAGCAGGAAGTACTAGTGTGCCCAGGAAAGACCCCTGACATTTGTGATATGGCGGTGTCGTACCTGTGAACGAGTAACAGGAAGTACTGGTGTGCCCAGGAAAGACTCGCTAATGTTGTAAGATGAATTGGTGTAATGAAATACTTAGGCTTGAATGCCAAGAACAGGATTGGTGAGACCGACCCGCGCCTTTGATTAAGCCACGAGTACGTCGTACTCGGTGAAGGCAAGGCGATTTGAGCAACGGGGGATGGAGGATCCGACCTGCGTTATGTCCGTCCGACGTGGACCAGAAGGTGCGGTCTGTTGGAGCGCATAGCGAGAGTCTTAGGCCTGCGTGCCATGACACAATGGGGGGCTACGGGCCATCCCGGTGTTTTAAGACTAGAACTCCGGCTGCACGTCATGGAGTAAATGTTCAAGAGAGTTATCGTTGGGTTGTGGCCCTGATACGTGGTGGGCAACTGATTTGCCAGTACACCAAGAATGTGCTCTGAGTGCACGAACCGTTGGCCGGGTGGCTGACGGTTGTGATGACATGTATGCGTGAAAGCATATTATATGAGATATATTGTCATGCTTGTGATATGATATGCCTGCAGGGAAGATTACCGTTGCCCCGAGAAAAGGGATAGGGTCGTTATAATTTGGTCAGCTGAACGCTGACCATTGCTTCTGTTTGCCACCGTTGGGTGGATTGTCCCTGTATATGTGCTGGAGAGCCAAGCGGGACGCATAAAGGTTGATTTCCCTACTGCTGCTGCTGCTAGCCCTCGAAGGCTAATTGGATGAATGATGTGTTTTCTTTTGATGTGGCCGGCCTGCGTGCCAATGTTTGGGCCACTGTTTGAAAGCCTTGTAAGGCCGTAGGCCAACAATGTGTATATGTTGTAAGACATTCCTATATGCTATAAACTGTGGAGTTTGATATGTTGGACATTCAAGTGTGGAGTTCAAAGTATTAGTATAGGCTTCCGCTAGAATGCAATGTGTTAAGGTGCGCTGCGCTACTCTGGTATCATCCCGTACCTTCACCGCCTGTTTTGTGATATATGTTGTGGGGCCCCGGCCGGACCTTCAAGTATATACCATATGAACGGATAGGGTTGTTACAGATTGGGATGACCCCAGGGAGAGGGGGTAGGACGTCGGAGGGAGAAGATCAAAGCTGCAGGTGGAGTTCGTTATTTTGAGACGTTAAGGTGGAGATTGTTGGATTGTGACACCTCATCAATC
This sequence comes from Platanthera guangdongensis, assembly GCA_039583875.1. NCBI lineage: Eukaryota > Viridiplantae > Streptophyta > Magnoliopsida > Asparagales > Orchidaceae > Platanthera > Platanthera guangdongensis. The sequence goes on along the minus strand of CM077160.1, from coordinate 162,327,581 downwards.
TGTGTGCATCGGTAATTGATTTTGGAGGAGTTCTATATTTAGAATATCATTATGAGGTAAATACTCTTCTAGAGATACTCTTCCTATTTCGGTTGAGCCTTGTTTTGGCAACCTTCTCATCCTCAAGGCTATATATAGAGGGGATATCGCTAGGGCTAAATAGAAGAGAGAAACATGAGATCAAGAGAGAAGAAGTTCATTCCTTGTCCGGCAGGCCAAAAGAGGTGCAGCGGCAGCGTAAGAAGGTTCTTCCTCCCGGGCGGTTCGACCGCGAGCAAATCGGAGACCCTTTGCAATTCCGGTGATCGGTCCAGGAGGATCATCAGATCGGCAGCGAGTTCTCAGACGAGAATCTCTTTAGGCTAGCGACGCAGGCAGTTCTGCAGAAGAAGACCAACCCTGTTCGTGCGATACCGCCCGACAATATTGCAATCGCCCGACGATAGCTTCCAGTTCCAAATCAGACGATTTCTCTTGGCATGTCTCCGATCTTTATGATTTCCGGATAAACTCTGTGGTAAATTCTCTGATTATAGTGGATCTTCTCTGATGCTCTCCCCGTGGATGTAGGAGCTTCTCTCTGAACCACGTAAATTGATTGTGTCGTCTGTGTGTATGCTTGAAATCTCGTTTCGTATTTTATTTTGCGCTATTGCGTGTGCTCAATTAAATTCTGATGCGCTACCGCGAACTCGATCCGATTTCATAAGAGTTTGTTGGGGTTTAAATACTAGAAGATGAATTTAACGTTTGAAAATTAACATATAGTGTGAGGGTAATTAAGAGCGTGTGTGGATAATCTGAGCGGACAAATTGGCTACATCGGGTGGGTCATTACATTTGTTGCGACCAAACTCGACTGTATAACCCGTAATTCATCGAGATCAGAAGTACCCTAGCAGACGGCTATCCGCAGACCATTTGGCGAGCTTGGGTGAGTAGAGGCGAGCTGCGGCGAGCTTGGCGAGCAGAGGCGAGCTGTGGCGAGCTTGAGAGAGTAAAGGCAAGCTTGGGCGAGCAGAGGCGAGCTGTGGCGAGCTTGGGCGAGCAGAGGCGAGCTGTGGCGAGCTTGGGAGAGCAAAGACGAGCTTGGGCGAGCAGAGGCGAGCTGTGGCGAGCTTGGGCGAGCAGAGGCAAGCTGTGGCGAGCTTGGGCGAGCAGAGGCGAGCTGTGGCGAGCATGGGAGAGCAAAGGCGAGCTTGGGCGAGCAGAGGCGAGCTGTGGCGAGCTTGGGCGAGCAGAGGCGAGCTGTGGCGAGCTTGGGAGAGCAAAGGCGAGCTTGGGCGAGCAGAGGCGAGCTGTGGAGAGCTTGGGCGAGCAGAGGCCAGCTGTGGCGAGCTTGGGCGAGCAGAGGCGAGCTGTGGCGAGCTTGGGGCGAGCAGAGATAAGCTGTGGCGAGCTTGGGCGAGCAACTCGCGAGTATGGGCGAGTATCTCTTGGAACTCGCTGGCAGAAGCTGGATACTCGCCTACCCCCCCCCCCCCCCCCCCCCAGGATTTCTCTATAAATAGCCCCCCAGGGGTACTGGAAAGAGGACTTTTGGAAGCGGCCGAGATTCCCCAAGGTGGATACTCGCCCAGTCCATGCCTGCCCAGTACCTCGCCCCAGCCTTTTAGTTGCGGAGGGGAAGCTTCTTCCAAGCTTCCGGTACGTGGTGGGACCTCCCTGCTGGAGCACTTGGGGTGTGCTTGTAGATAGTTTCCTTCCTTTCTCGCTAGCCACTTGAAATATGACGTCGGATCGTAGAATCAGTAACCTTAGTCTGCCTTGATCCTATTTTCAAGGTCGGGAATTTTCCTGGCTTCAACATCGACGTTCTGATCGGACCGGAGTAACTTGGACCATCTTTGCTCACGGAGAGGTCGAACGCGCATACAGTCAATGAGAGAGAAAATGTACGCGATGTTTTGACGTGTAAAAATCCCTCAACTGGATAAAAAACCACGCGACCGGGTCTGTGCCGATCGAAATCCACTATCTGCTTGCGGTTGCAACTTGTTTGAAAAATCGAGGGCGACAAACCGCTCCACGTTACACTTTGGGGGAGAGAGAGAGAGATTCTTGAGCTCACGACGGGCAACAATCTGCCCCGCTGAGGATAGCTGCTTTGGCGATGCGCACAAACGAGCGCTTGTTGTAGGTGGACTTTTCTTCTTGCTGCACACTTGTGGTCTTAGGCAAATTTCTGGTGGAGAGGAGGTGGCTCGATGGTGGCCCGAAAGTGGCTTTTAGGAGGAATCTGACAAAGCTCTGGCATGATGAGGAAGAAAGCAGAGGAGAGAGATGAAAAATGATGAGCCCTGTGAGCCTTTTTATATCACACAGGAGGTGGTTACAGTAGTTATGCAACTATCCGCACACCATAACCACCAATATTATAATTCCAATTATAGTGCTATTCGAATATTATTCGTATAATATTATGCTAAATGTCGACTCATTATATAGTTAATGGGTTTCCCCCACTAACCATGGTTGTTAGTGGGTGGTTACGTCCAAAATGGACGGCGGCGGCGATCGTGGCGAGCCGATCGGATGGCAGGGGAGGCACCCAAGAAGGGCAAGAGAGGCGGTCGTGCACCACCTCGCGAGTGGCCGGCTCTGGCGAAGGAAGCGGGCCACCGGCGCAGGCTTGATCGGGGGTGTGGCCGGCGGTCGGAAAGGGCCGACCGACAGCACCCGGGTGGCACTCCGGGCGCGGCTCCGGCGGCGGCCACCGGGCGCGGCCGCAAGGCGCGGTACCGACCGTCTGCAAGGTGCGGCCGGCCGGAGCCGGCCTGAGAGTGGGAGACTGGCCGTGCTCCCCTGGCTAGGGGCAGGGCACGACCGGTCCATACCCGACACCCTCCATGTCAACTGTAGGAGGGAAAGCTCCCCGTCGGCCGGGGTGGCCGACGGTAGCGCATCACCTCTTGGTCCCAGGCACCGTGCGTCGGCGAGGTGCGACTTTTTAGCTGTTCGGAATCGGCTGATATGAGCCGGCCCGCCGTCGGCGGGTGAGAGGGGCCGGCCCTGGACAGTTCCCCCACGCGCATGGATCGCACGTAATTGCGCGCTCCAATCGCGCGCGCGGCGATTCCCCCATGATCTCCACTTAGATGGTGGGATCATGGGGGAATAGGCTAATTGTACCCTCAAATAAAGTATAAATAGGCTTGACCCCATCAACATTATATGGAGAGTGTTGGTTTTACTTTTAGGCTCCGTTTGGGGGGACTTATTTTCACCGGTCAAGCGGTCACGATCACATGAATCGGGACTTAATTAAGGTCCGGTACATGCGGTCGTGACCGCTTGACCGGAGAAAATAAGTTCCCCCAAACGGAGCCTTAGTCACATAGCTGAAGTTTTTTACACATTTAAAGGGTAAAATGGTAATTTTCCTTTGTAGGGTATTAGCCCTATGAAAAATATAGGGTTAGAACACCCTACCATCTTAGAAGACCTAGGAAAATGATGACGAACGGTCCTGATTTGTTTGTGGGATCGAACAACTTAGATCTTATGATTTAACAAGATCGGACGGTCCAAATTTATTTGGTAGGCATCAGCGTTACACCACAAATTCTGATTGGTTGTTCATAAATTTTGTAGATATAGTAGAGCGCTGGTTTGCTTTCAGTCACACAGATGAAATTTTTTCTGAATTCTGGTTGGTTGCTCATAAATTTTTCCTCTCATCGAGACAATGAATTTTGACTACTTATACGTCAAAAATGATGACCGGATGAGAGAGAAACTTCTCCTAAAAGATGCAGACGTTAAAAAATAAAATTGTTGGAGGAAATTGATGTCCGCCCCCACTTGTTAACATTACTTAATCCACCATTGCCTCTCAGTTTCAAATAAATTTTATTTATGATTAATTGCTTAAGTTAAAATTTTCTATTTGTAATATTGCTTTTTAAATTACAAGTGATCTCGTGTTTCCTGCAGAAGTTAGAAAATTCGGAGGAGACAAACTCACCACAGTTGTCTGATCTAAACTTCTTGATCCGCAGGCCAAGCCGGCCTTCCACCAGCTCTTTGAACTTCACAAACAGTTGGAAAGCTCCCGACTTCTCCTTCATGAAATACACCCAAGTGTATCTTGAGTAATCATCAATCAACATAAGTATGTATCTGCTGCCTCCAATACTAGCAGTAGTAGTTGGCCCCCATCAAGTCACCATGGATACATTCCAATGGTCTCTTGCTTCTCGTTTGTGACTTATCAAACGGAAAGTGATGAGTCTTACCATATTGACATCCTGCGCAAATGTGACCATCGTCAAAGGATAATAGCTTAGGTAAGCCTTTCACAAGACTCTTGTTTGTCATAGCTTTCAGCTTATCCATCCCTATATGCTCCAGCCTCTCATGTCAAATAGCAGCGCTATCGTTTGTCCTCATTCGATCAACATATGAGTTGGTTGCAAGAACAAACAATTTCTTTACTCTCCTCCCAACGTGAGCAACATCAGTCTTCACCGCTGATACGTTACGAAAAAACTTCACTTCTGTTGGCCCAAACAGAACGTGATAACCTGCATCTACCGTATTGGTCACAGAGAAGAGGTTCTTCTTCATGTCCGGTACATGATACACACAAATATATATAAAACTTTTAAGTTAAACAATATATTAAAAAAAGCATAATTTCATATTAATGTAGTTCTTCACCAGCTAATTCATCTCACAACTCTCAACGGTGCGGTTGCCGCCTCGCCGGCCATTGGGGCCAACGTGATATGCTTAGGCTTGGTTTGACATGGCGAGAGCAGTCACTTTTAATCGTCAAAACTTTTTTTAAAAAAATTGTATTAGAGTTGGAGTAATTTCGAGTCGAGTTTGAACAATTTGGGCTCCACTTGAAATTAAAATTTTTGAACGGAGCTCGGCTCGAAATCGATATTGATTTTGAGTCGTCCTGGTTTCACTTGAAATGCCTCAATTTTGAACCGGCTCGAATTACAATCGAGCGAACTCGAAATTAAGCAATTTTCTTTTTATTCATAGTCGACTCAAAATTAAATTTAACAACCTCTAAATTATGAAATGAAATACTTAATGACTACTCTTCTTATTTATGCTTAAATTTTACAGTTTTAAATTTTCAAATGCTAATATAATAATAAATACATGATATTTTTGATCAATTCAAGCCGATTAAAATCATATTTTGGGCGATTCAGAATTTGCGCAAAATCGACCCAAAATGTGATTTTAGTGTAGTATTCAAACACTTTTCAAGAGACTTTGAAATTTCGATTAATATGCTCGACCGCATATTAGAGTGTGATTGTTAACCGCAAACCGTTATTGGCTAGTCGCACCACAAAATCTCCTAACTTTTCACGTCTTTTCGAAATACGACTTGTACATGTAATTTCAGGAAAAGTGTTCAACACGAAAGTTGTAGATCTCGACGAGATCTACAACTTTCGTGTTGAACACTTTTCTTGAAATTACATGTACAAGGCGTATTTCTTAAAAGCGCAAAATGTGTGCATATTTGAAAAGTACGACTTGGACATGTATTTTTAGGAAAAGTGCATGCACAACTTTCCCGTTGAGCACTTTTTCTAAAATTGCATGTACAAGACGTATTTCGAAAAAATGTAAAAATTATGAAATTTTGAGATGTATCTAATTACCAATCACGTATTAGAGCGCCGGCCATGCCGCTTGCAGGGGTCCAAAATTTGAGATTATCACGGTCCATGGATATTAAACTATGGCCGACTACTGCCAAAATGTTTTGAGCATTATTAATGATATAAAAAAACTATCCGGTAAACAATTTAGCAGGTAGAAATTATTTGAATACGCGACTATAAATTGACAAATATTTTTTTTTAAAAAAACATTATCTATATTTTCCACTTGCAATTTTAAATACACAAATTTATTTTAATTCGTGAAATGAACATTTTTTTGACGCTGATATTAGCATCATAGTTTTGACTATTATCAGTTTTGTCTATCTGTAAGTATTATTTTTTAAAATTGCTATCCTCAAGTATGAAAGCTATCCGCACTCAAAAATTGGAAAAAGGGAGGAGCAGAGCACCACCGTCTGGAGGAGAAATGAAAGCTTGAGAATCGCGGAATAGAGGAGCACCACCGCCAAGAGGAAGAGAGATCGTAGGATGGGGAAAAGATAGCTGCCGGATAATTGAGGAGAACGCGTCGGGATAAAGAACGCCGCTCGGGAAATGGAGGAGGAGCACTTGCAGGATTTGGAGCCCGGCCTTCAGGCCGGACGGAAAGAGAGGAGGAAGGATTGCCGGCGGAATCACGGTTTGGAGGGGAGGCGGAAGCACGAGAGGGGTGTGTGCAAAAAAAGAATAATTTTTGTAAAGTGTTTGCTAGTAGGAATTCTAAAAGTTCAAAAAACTCAAAGTTTAAGTATGAATAGCCAAGAATACTATGTTAATATCAAGGTTTTTTTATATATTCAACACACATAAGTAAGAATGGATAATTCTACATACATCTAAAATTCATCTAAATATCACAAAGTGTGGGCCCCACATACCTATTTTCATAACAAAACACCGGAGTACTATTCCAAACTCTGCAAAGTCAAATAATTTTTTTTATTTTATTGTATGAGGCCCACTTTTTGTGATATTTATGTGAATTTTAGGTGTATGTAAAATTATCCAATAAGAAGATATTGTGCGGACAATCAATGAAGCAGGTATCTCTGAATGGGCTACTAGTAAAAATGGGGTCCTGGGGTGTAAAGTGCAGCTTTTGCACTGGAGGTAAAGTGTGGTTATATGATTTGGACATGTGGATTAATATAATCCAGTGGTCCCTATTTTTTTTTCTCAAAGCAAAAAGTTTTTGTCATGTACTTAGTTCCTTTTAATCTTCAATAAAAAAAATGGCGGAGGAGTTCTCGCGTGCACCGTCATTTCATCTTAGTTCGCAACTTCATCTTCCTTCTTTAATAAAAAGCTCGAAAAAATTGGCGGAAGAGTTCCCGCCTGCACCTCATTTCATCTTGCTTCGCCATTTCAGTCTTGTTGCTTCACCATTTCAATCTTGCTTGTTTGGTAAAGGGAGGAGGAGACGGGTATAGCAATGAAATAGCGGTGCAGAATGCCGGGAATTCTTATGCTAATTTGTTTTTCCAGTTTTTTTATCAAAATAGGTAGATGAAATAGCTAAGCAGAAGTACTGTAATGACGAAGCAGGAATCTGGAGCTATTTTCTCTGCAAGTTATATAAAAAAATGTCTGAAATGCTCTCTGATTTGGCACAAAATGGCTGAAAAAATTTCAGATCACATGTAAATAAAAAAAAAACAAGAATCTGGAGCATGTTATATAAAAACTGGGCACAATGCTCTCTGATTTGGCTTGGTACAAAACATGTTATATCAAATATAAAAAACCAGGTGAGGAGCACAGATAAAATGAAACAAAGAAGCAATTTCAGATTTGGCAACACACACAAAAATTGTTAGCACACAGAAAACTTGACAGCAAATTACATGACTTCACAACAACTTTGTTATCCCGATCAACCCTCTGAGAGTTGATACTTGATTTCCTATGTAATAACAAAAGTAATAATTTTAAAATTGGCAACACATAAAAAATGGAAGAAAAATAACTTCAGTTTACAAGTAGACATTGTTAGAGCGCTCGAAGCATCCGCGTGACCATCTAGTTTGGAATGGTCTACCCGTTGCCCCCAGCAGGGTATTTATAGGCGAAACCCTAAATCCCCGACTACGGGTTTGGATTCATATCGGATCCTAACCAACCCGTTAAGTAGCCCATTAAACACGAATATCAATATACATCAACAGACATACCATACTCAAAACCATCACTGGAATAGCTGGAGCACACCACCATCATGTCTCCCTTTTGAAGCAGTCTTTTGTTTTTTCTGAGTCAACTTCTCTTGTCATGGTTTCATTCTTTTCGTGCTTCTTACTTTCACTTCTTTTTTCTTAAAACCCTTGACACAAGTAAAGTTTGATTCAATCTCATCATATCCACCATTTTTCATGACACCATCTTCATCGAAGCCATTCGTTGATACAATTTTTTTCAATTTCATGGCATAGTTGTGGTAAACAATGAGATAAATGCTTAAATGTATTTTCATGCTCGACTGTCATAGCCACCATTTTTACTGCTGCACGTCACCATGTCCTAATCTAGTTGCCACTAACAATTTTGGATCCTCCTCATATGTGTTAGTATTAATATAATATGATGAGCATGCTTTCGCATTCTTGCTCCACCTTCCCAAAATATATCTACGAGGTAGATCCGCTATGTCCATTCTATCGAGAACCTTTAGTGCATGCCGACATAAAATTCCGAAACTTTCAAATTTCTTGCAATTGCAGCATACGGTTTGAGTTTCTTGATTACCAATAACATGATATATCTTTGTCTTCTCGGTCACGTCAAACATAACTCCAACATCAACATTCTCGCATTGTTTAACTTTGCAAGTAATTGATGCAAACAATTCTTGTTGAAATATTTCAAAAACTGAATGTGTAATGTCTCGAAGCCGTCAACAACATGTCACATCCGAGAATCATTAGAGACGAGATTTTATCACTCAAGATAAACAATGATTTCAATTCATTGTACCTTACATTCTCTAAAACGCGATCAAAATGAGTGAAAAACTCTGACAAGTTATGATCCTTATTGAGGTATCGTCGTATCATCGCATTAAAACTTTCATTTAACTGGTGCTTCGCATTCCTCCCGAGAAATGTCATTTCATATATACATGTGTCGACTTCTCTCGTAAGTTCCATGTTTTTTGCATCCATGTATTAGCTTCCAATTCGTATTGAATGAGTATTTTACACCACGCTTCATCTAGTTCCTCCACTGTCTTATATGAATAAAAGCAAGCACTCAAATCAGGGAGGAACGATGATCCCTGCTTGCACAGATATCCTAAATGGTTTAGAGCATTTTGAGAAAGATGTCAAGTGCAAAGGCCATGAAATGTGTCTGGCAAGATATTTTTAAGAGTGTTTGTCATTGCTTGGTCTTGATCTGTGAAAATAGTCAAAGGTTTCTTCCCCAACATTGCGTGTACAAATGTTTGAAATACCCACTCAAATGATGGAATGGTTTCATCGTACATAAGAGTAGCTCCAAAAATAACTATTTGTCTAAAATGATTGAATCTCACAAAACAACCAAACGGTCTTGATTCCTTATTTGTTCGAAATGTATTATCAAAAGACACAACATCACCAAAATCTGCATAATCGCTAATCATTCTACCATCGGCCCAAAATATATTAGTGATGTACTCGGAACAATCCATTTGGACTGCATAGTAAAAAGTAGGGTCTTCTCCCGTCTTATCCTGCAGATATTTCATCAAACCTCCTAAACCCCCGTACTTCATGTCCCTTTGTCTTCTAGTACGCAAGTACCATTTTAAATCTTCATTTGAGAATCCTAAGTTTTCTTTACCTCCAACTTGAGCGCTCATTAGATCCAAAGACGCCTTCAAAGATAAACCTGAATCTGCTGCAATAGAAGCATTGATTTTCTGTACTGGAGTTAATCGTCGTTGTGATAACATCATGTGAGTCACTTCTGGTTTGTGTAATTCGTGATTATGTACTTCAGAGAATGCCGTCACAAACCATTTATTTGTTTCTCGACTCAAGCGAACACCCAAACATGCTCTACATTTAGTTCTTGTCAGCTTTACTCTACTAATCACTGCTTGCCCGTATCTTAATTTTGCCCTTTCTCCCTCTTTTGAACAAACAAATCTCCGGTTGTTTACGATGCCATCTTTTCTGCTTTGAGTTCGGTAATGTTTCCTGATACTAAAACCAGCATGTCTCCCGTACTCATTGTAAAATTGATATGCAAGTTCATCAGAATCAAACTACATTCCGAGACAAGGAGTAATTTCTTAGTTGACATGTGGAGTATAATTTAACTCATCAGCTACTATGTCCTTGTTGTCGTTGTCTGTGCTTGCCATTTCGATTCCACCTAATCAAGTAACAAAGTACAAAATTTAAAGATATAGAAAAATAAAATTGAAGCCTAACAAAACAAACAGATGAAAGTAAAAAATAAACCAAATTGAGCAACTGTTACTTCTTTATTAGAAATCCATGATATATAAGAAAAAGTAGTGAAAAAGAGTATTTTTGCTCCTCAATATGTTCACAACTGTAGAATTCAAAAATAAATTTACAGGACAAAACAAAAAAATACAAAATAACAGAGTTTAGCAACAAAACAGAGCGAGATTCTTCTCGAAGCATTTACCTTCTTCTAGACGAAGTTGGCCCAAATGTGAGATGGTTTCGGAGACGGCAGTTGATGACGCCCCTTCCATCTGATATTCTGGCTGATCGGGAGAACGAGGGAGGAAGGTTTCCGCGGTGGGGGTGATGAAGCTCGTTCGAGATGGTATTCCGGCCACCTTGCCGGCGCCTCCATGGACGATTGCTTCGGAGAACGGAGGAGGAAGAGAAGATCTGCACGAAGTGCGGACGGGAGGGAACCTGCGCGAAGTGCGGACAGGCGGGAAAGGAGAGAACTGGCGGGAATGCAGGCTGGAATGGCGGAAAAGGAACTAAGTACAGGACACAAAATTTTTGCTTTGAGAAGAAAAAATGGGGACCACTGAATTATATTAATCCACGTATCCAAATCACATAACCGCACTTTACCTGCAGTGCAAAAGCTGCACTTTACACCCCCCGGACCCAGTAAAATGCTGTGTCCATGTATTAGTTTTTTGATTGGACGGTGTAGATTGACACAAATGTCAACAGCTAATTAAACGCATGACCAATCCACCTGACTCGAGCCCTGGCTATTTTTTTTTTGGTCTGCAGAGCGGGCCTAAAGGAAGGTCCGCTCGGCCCTCAAAAAATTGATTTTTCGTGCTGACAAGCAGCATCTCATGCTGTTTTTCCGTAAGTTTGTACTAAAACGTCATCGTCATAAAATATTAAGATGTATGTTTGCATGACAGTAGTTATAAACAGATCTCCTCTAAGGATCGAAACTTCATCCATGTTTATGTTCCAACTAGTTTTCTTTTTTTTTGATGGCGATCAAGACAAACATGTGTTCTATGATGATGATATTTTTATTCAAACTCACGCGAGAACTTGAGCTGTCAAAAGAAGACCAAGCTGTTATAGATTAGAAGTGGATTAATCCGCCCAGTTGCTTGGACGGAGTAGCATGGATGAAGGTGATTAATTACACACGAGACTAAGCATGATTAATTAATGCAGCATAATATAAATTTTTTCATTATATGGGCAGCCCAAAATAGGCTATTGGCAAACCAACCAAATCAAAAAAAGCCTATTTTTGTTAGAGTATTTATTATATTTGACACGAAATCAATTGAGTCGTTCCGAGTCGGTCTTGACACGCACGGACATATAATAAATACTCTAACAATCTCCTTTTATGTTCACCGTAAATCTGACGTCGGAAAAAGAGTGGTGTGTGTAGTATTCAACCAAATATGAAGAACTCACAACCGTGACTGTAACACTTGTCAGAACATATCAGACGTTTAAATAAAGTAGTTTTATGCATGCATAAGAATAAACAGAAAAACTCAGCAACATCATAACAAAGTCAAAAGCATAATCACGGCACAGGTACCAACACACTTAGTGTCTCATGACCAACTAAAGAGCAAGAAAAGTCCAAACACAACAAGTAAAATAAAGGAGAGCTAAACAGTGCTCTAAGCAGAAGAAAATCACAGAAATACTCTAGAAAACATCATCCATCAGATCATCCTTGTCAGGATCCCAATCGGCACATGCTCCTCCATCATCAACAGCTTCTGTATTTTTCAACAAAAAATTTCATTTAGAATGAATTCTAATTTTGAAAAAGTACATGTATCTAATTCTACTTGTAAGAACGTAGCACTTTATAATTAACTGGAGGACGCCTAATATAGAGTATTGTAGGTTCCACCACAGAATTCATTATCTGTTTTCAAAGAAATGATCTTATGAACTTCTGGACACCGCAGCTGTATTTGTGTTACTATGTGGAGTATCACGATTATTGTTCTTCTAAAGTTAACTGGAACTCATCAAATGTAGAATGAAACCAATCAATAAGAGAAGAGTCAAACCGAGTCAGATCGTGTTATCAAATGTGAAATAACACTCTCCTCCAAGGTAAGGTAGATGAATTCTGATGAAGCTATTAACATCAGATGTGCAATGAAACAACTTACCACATTCGTACTCAACAACCCCGAACATCAGCGAAACACAACATTCTTGCTTTGACAAAAGAAAGTGAGAAGAATCAAAACATTTAGACTAAAGCTGAACTGAATCGTCTAACCTTGAACTAAGACTGAACTTGAATTGTCTTGAGTCTCATTTCCCCCACTGTTTTGATTAACCGGTCTTTGTGCATTCCTTTCGTCAATGGATCAGCCAGGTTATCCTTCGATTGCACATCGATCAAGGTGATAACTACTTGTTCTTTTAGATAATTCAATAGAGCATGTCTCAGTCGTACATATCTTCTCTTAGTATTAATGAAGACATTCTTGACGACTTGAACTGCTGTCTGATTATCACAGTATAGTCTTAAAAAATTGACTTGTAGCCTAGACAAGGGAATGTCTAAAATCAAATTTCTGATCCAGTCTGCCTCTTCATCAGCTGAAGCTAAGGCAAATAGCTCGGCTTTCATAGACGACAAAGTTATACAAGTCTGTCTTTTAGATATATTTCCAAGCAGCAATAACTCCACCCATAATGAATATGAATCCATTGGTAGACTTACTATTATCAACTTCTGAACACCACGAGCCATCGGAGTATTCATCCACAGAAGGAGGATAACCAGTGTAGCATAGAGTGTGATCTTTAGTACCTCTCAGGTATCTCATCAGCCTGTCTAAGACATCCCAATGTTCTTTGCCTAAACTACTGGTAAAGCGACTCAGCATGCCAACATAGAAAGCAATGTCTGGTCTTATTCAACTTGTGGCGTACATGAGACTATCAATGATCTTCGAATACTTTACTTGGTCAATGTTGATCCCTTAATTCAGACGCAACTTGACGTTTGGATCAAACAGTATCTCTACAGGCCTACAGTCTTTATAACCTCAGGTAGAAAGAATTTGCTCTACATAGTGAGCTTGACTAAGAATAATACAACTCTTATCTACTCTAACTTTCATTTTTAAAAGGGTATCAATGAGATTGTTGAAGCCAAATTTTGACTCCGACAAATGTTCACAAAATAGGGGCGTAGCCGACTCCTACTTGGCCCGAACTCCGACCTCCGACCGGTCGTGAAGGATTAGAAAACTGGCCCTAAGCCGCAGCAGGGAGGTCCCACCGCTTACCCGGAAGGTCACAGAGAGCTTCCCCTCCAAAGCCAAAGGCTGGGCTTGGAGTTCCTCAGAAGGCGGTGCCGAAAGAATCCTCTCAAGAGTCTAAAAAAATGTCCCTTCTGAAGAACCCCTATGGGCTTATTTATAGATTTCAGAATCTGAACTGCAAATAACAAAACTGCTCCGGCCTGAAATTACTGGGGTACCCTTGGCTGGATCTGCCAACAGCCAAACTCCGCTGTTCTGAGGAGCTATACGCAGTCCACCAAGGGTAAAAGGGTAAAAATACCCGGGGTAGAAGAGTAAAAACCCCCTGCTTTGATAGGAAAGAGTAAAAAAAACTCTCCCCCCCTAGCGAGAGGAAAGGCGCCTGTCGGCGAGAAGGACCCGCCGCCCGTCTCGCCGGAGCCTCTCGCCCTTAGAGGTCCTCTCGCTTCTGGGGCCCTCTCGCCTCTAGGGCCCTCTCGCCTCTAGGCGGGGCATTTTGCCCTTTGGGGAGCCCATCATCTCGCTACTTGCGAGTGGGCCCTCTTGGTACCCTTTGCCTGTCTCGCTTTTTCCTTCTTGAGGGCTCTTTGCGAGCCCGAGGTTGTACAGAGATCAAGGTCATTCATGTCAAATGCTTTTGCACGAGTGAATTCAATATCACTTATTACAGCAAGATCTGACCACAAAATTAACATGTTATCCACATACATGGATATGGTGACTGTTTTATTTGATATTGAGCGGTGATATAGGCACTTGCCTGAGAGACTGGACTGAAATCCAATTCTCTTTAACACTTGATCAAATTTCATGTACCACATCTTAGGCGCTTGCTTAAGCACATAGATTGATTTATCTAATTTGCATACTTTCTCTTTTAGATCTTTATGTACATAACCTTCAGGTTGTGTCATATAGATCTCTTCATCAAGCTCTTCATTCAAGAACGATGTTTTTACATACATCTGATGAACTATAAAGTTCTCGATAGAAGTTAAGGCAAGAATAATTCTAATAGTGAATATGTGTCATACATGTGAATAGACATCAAAGTAGTCAATTCACTCTGTTGTTTATAACCCTTAATTACTAAACGTGATTTATATCTGGCTATAGACCCATCACTATGCAATTTCTTCTTTAGTAATCACTTGCATCATATTACTTTAGCTAATTTTGGCAGGTCAACTAGATGTCAAGTGTTATTTTGTAGCAGTGAGTTCATCCCATCATCGATGGCTTCTGCCCAGATTAACGCATCTGTAGATCTCATTGCTTCCTGATAGAAGAATGGATCATCCTCTAAGTGATATGTGATGAAATTCTCACCAAAATCCTTAGGGATTCTATCTCTTGTAGTTAATCTAAGAGGAACAGGTTTTACTTTAGAGGTTGGGGAGCAGTGACGGAGGGGAAGCTTCAGGTTCTACCGTAGATTCTGAAATCATGTCAGTAAACCCGGAGACGGTCAAGCCATGATCTTTGATAAATTTGTGTTTAAAGAAAATAGCATCTCTAGATTCTATCACTGTATTAGTGGATAGATCCAGAAACCTGTCAGCTGCACTATCTTCTGCACTACCTAGATAAACACATGTTGTTTTTGGTCCTACTTTAGGTCTCTTAAGGTCTTGTATTCTTACATAAGCAATACAGTCTCAAGTCTTTAGAATGTCATATCTACAAGGATGGTCATGCCATAACTCTTATAGAGTATAGTTGGGCTTTGGGTGAGGCACTCTATTTAGAATGTGATTTGCAGTTAGGACTGCTTCCCCCAAAAAAGAATTAGGCATGTCAGCTGTGAGTAACATAGAATTCAACATTTCTACTGAATTTCTATTTTTACGCTCAAAAATACAATTCGACTAGAGTGAGTAAGGAGTTATGGTTTATATGATTATACCCTCAGAGGCACAAAAATTCCTAAACTCAGTTGTAGTGTACTCTGCTCCTTGATCACTTCTAAATCTCTTAATCTTTAAGTTTAACTGGTTCTCTAGAGCTGTCACGGTTCCGGTTCGGTTCCGGTTCTACTAAAACCATGAACAGAACCGCTAAGATAACAGTTCTTCAAGTTAGAACCAAAACTTTATTTGGTTTGACCGGTTCCGGTTTCGGTTCCGGTTCCATCATAATTTTTGGAACCGTCGTGTCAACGGTTCCGGTTACGGTTTAACAAGAACCAAAACCAAACCAGTTACTAACGGTTCGGTCCGGTTCTATGCGGTTCGGTTCGGTTCCAATCGGTTCCAACTAAAACTAAAACCAAATTTGACAGAATGAAATAAAAGCAGTTTGCAAAAAACTCAAAACACCTTCAAAATATAAATAATTAAGTTGCACACTTCTCGACGGTCTCTTCCATGATCAGTGGGCTAATATATGTCGCCTTCCTACGCGTGTAGACTTGTTATGACGTCTAGTTGACTTGTGCGCGTCTCGTCGACATGCTTTTATGTGGTTCGGTCCGGTTCAAATGATTTCTAACTAAAACAAAACCAAACTTGACGGAGTGAAATAAAAGCAGTCTGCAAATAGTAAAACTCAAAACAACAACGAAATAAAAATAATTAAGTTGCGCTCTCCTTGTTGGTCTATTCCATGATCTGTGGGCTAGTAACGGTCGCCTTCCTACGTGTAAAGACTTGCCACAACGTCTAGTTGGCTTGCG
This sequence comes from Platanthera guangdongensis, assembly GCA_039583875.1. Classification (NCBI taxonomy): domain Eukaryota; kingdom Viridiplantae; phylum Streptophyta; class Magnoliopsida; order Asparagales; family Orchidaceae; genus Platanthera; species Platanthera guangdongensis. The sequence continues at coordinate 162,311,560 of CM077160.1, read as the reverse complement.
CACATCTCGCCAGCTTGCACAACCGTAATAATTGGCTATGATTAGTTGTGTCTTTCATGATTACTATTTAATAGTAATTGTATAGCTTCTATATTTTTAAAATAAAATATTTCAGAAAAATATGTAAGTAAAATAGAAAATACATTATATAACTGTATAAAAATAAAAAATGTACTGTAAAAATCGATTTCAAACCGCACCAATGTCAAACCATACCACACAGTTTTGGTGCGGTTTTGTTCAGTCCAAAACCGACCCATTTTGGTGCGATTACAATTTGGGTCCAAACTGCACCAGTTTCACCCCTGATAGTAAGTATAAATATTATAGATAGATTATAAAATTATAATAATATTATAATAAAATTAATAAAAATAAACGGGTTGCGGTTCGGTTCTACTTCGGTCCGGTTCGGATCGGGTCCAAAAATCTTAAAACCGCTTGAGACTTGTATGTTGCGGTTCCGGTTCCGGTTCCGGTCCGGATAATAAAATGTAAGAACCACACCCGAACCAAAGTTGTTCACGGTTCCAAAATTCAAACCAGAACCCGAATAATTTGCAAACGGTTCGGTCCGGTTTTTTGCGGTTCCGGTTCGGTTCTAGTTCGGTTTACGGTTTTTTCAGATATTGTCATGCCACCAGATGGGTTCTCCGCCGCGTTTTTCTTTCTCACCGACCCTGCCACACAACACAACGCCGCCTCCGTTCAACAGCCCTCCAGAGGATTTCTCTAGCACACTTTTCTTCCTCCCTGACGGTGTCGCATCAACCCTCACAGTTGAACCAACAGTTCCATCACATCTAAAAGGAATGTCTAAAAAATTTCAAAAATATCACCTATCTACTAAGCAAGAACTATCACTATTTAAGCATGTCTTGCAAGCTGATTATGAAAAAATGTCTCGTCCTAACCCAATAAGAAAGGGTATTGGAAAAAAATGCTTCAAAGAGTGCAAAGGGACATGTCATCAAGCATATCAAAATATATCATGGATAGTGGATGTGATGGGAGACGGACATTGTAGCTATCATGTTATTAGTTTGACAATGGATATGGCGGAAAATTGGCAAAGAATACAAGTCAATCTTATTACTGAAATGCAGCGAAAGGAGAGCATATATACAGAGATATATGGAATCACAAAATATTATGAAAATTTTGCCTCTTTAGACTGTACAGTTGTTCCTGCACCATCGGACATGAGATTGATTGCAGCTTCATGTTACAATATTAGATTGGTTCATTTATCTTCATTACAGTTCTTCACATTCCTACCGTTATATTATGCACCACCACTATTTCCATGACCAATTTTCATCGGGCTCACCAATGGAAACCACTTTGGACAACTTCTGGTTCATGATGATTGTCCACTACCTCCTATATACTCAAGTTGGAGGAGATATCGTAAGGAAATTGCTACTAAATGAGATCCGACTGTTTGGTACGTAACAAACAATAGTAAAATATTTAATTTCTCCTTTGTTTTACAAGTTTACTAGTTTATTAATTTTAAAATTGTATTTTCAAATACAGAATTATAATAATATTTTTATTCTTCATTTTTTGCACATTAAGATGGATAATCATTTTTTGTACCAATGCTCATACATGAAGTTGAGGTTATAATTTCTCTCAATTATTTTTGCATATTTTAATAAATATATTTGAATTAATAAAAAAAATTTTGCGGGATGAAGCCTTAAGATGGACCACATCTTGGAATTTTTGAGCATGCTTTGGACTTTATATTTGCTTTCAACTATGGACTTTATATTTAACCGGAAACTTATATTTGAATTATGGACTTTATATTTGATTAACATGTTTAGTTAAATTTTTAATTTTTATGTTGGACAATCATCATGCAGCAAGTATCATTTGACTTGACTTTAAACCGATGCTTACTTTTCCAAGGTAAAATACTCAACTAGATCCTTAGAACTTTGACGTGCATGGGTGGTCCCTGAAGAAATATAAAGCACTCGATTTTTCACTTGAGGAACCATACACTAAAAAATATGAATACAGAAAAACTGTACGCGTGCATATCATTCGATCTCAGCAAATACCCCATATTTAAGGAGTCCCATAAAACTGCAAAGAAATAATCTCTTATTAAATTGTAACGATTATATTAAGGTTTCGTTTGGTTCGGCGTTTTGCCGCCTCTGTTTGGAGCAAACGCCGCCGGACAGCGGGTAAACAAGCGGGCGCCGGCGGCATTTGCTCCGTTTGTACCCGCAGTAAGGAGGAATCGGCCCCGACCAACTCCGTTTCAACCCCCGCCTCTCCCTCTCCGGTTCCAAAGCTCCATTTCGACCCAGCGGATGCACCCGCTGCCGCCGAACCAAATAAAGCCCGAGTAAGTTCATTGTATACCGAGTACAGAAACCCGCGTAAAAATCATGAGTGTCTGGCGTGTGTAAATCGACCAAAAAGATGGGAGCAAACATTGAATTTAACTGCATAGATAGTTGTTCTATAGGCAACAAATGTAGAGTCACATCCCATATAACAAACATAGAATTCAACATAGAAAGTTTAACAGACATAAAATAAAAAGAATAGGCTACTGCTAATTGTTCTTATATCGCGTCATTAGTTATTTAACTTTTAAATGCTCTGAAATGCTCATGCAAGTTTCTTTGTTGGCCTTCTCCCTAAGAAATATTGTTGAGAAGTCATAGAAATCAAAGTCATCAATAATAATCTGCTTATCTCCTAAGTGCTGCGGTTGTAAACATGCCTAGTGACTAGACTCTCAATAATAATCAATGTTTTTATCTTGTGTTGTGCCCACTGCTTACGTGAGTATGTAACTTTGTTGAACATCGTGTCAAATATCTCTTCTAGTTTGGGGGATATGCCGGTATCAAAACTTTTTTTCATTTGGCACAACCTAACATGAATATATATGTTATTAACATGAATATATATGTTATTATTAGAATAATTATTACACTTAAAAGTGGTAAATTAAGAAGATAATAAAAACATATTCACCTCCAATCCTTCTTTACGAACTAAAATTTAGATGTTTCCATTCATTCTGAGCCGTTCTTTCCATAATTTTCTTAGAAAAAATATGTGCATAATAATTGACTATGTTTGTAGACATAACATGTAGTTTGATGACATTTCCCCAAAAATATTATGACCACTTTAGAAGCATTGTAATATGATGATGTTGTTGCCAAATCAGTTAATCTTTTTATTGTTATCAGAAAGGCTGGTAAATGTGTTTGGAGATTAGTATGTGATAAAATTCATTATTCTATCAACCCATCATTAATCATAAAATGGAAGAGTCGGTATCTAAGAAAGTGATTAAGGCTCTAAGTTTGGGTGTTTCGCTGCTCCGTTTTGGGCAAATGCCGTCGGAAGGAGGGTAAGCAAATGAATCTCCGGCGGCGTTTGCTCCGTTTCCACCCACCCGCCTTGAGAAACCCCTCAAAAAGCTCTGTTTGGAGCAGCCACCTCCCCCCTCCGATTCGATCACTCCGTTTCCACCCGCCGGATCGACCCGCCACCGCCGAACCAAATGAAGCCTAAAATTGAGCTAGGATTCTCAAAAGGAACCATCATCTTCACACTTACATGGCTGCCTAATTGGGAGAGTTACAAATTTATTAGTTAAGGGTGATAACCCGTCAAAGGTGACCATAAGAGGCATCTGCTAGGTATTGTGAGAGATTAGTCACTAGGCATGTTAAACGAGGGAGGGGTAGACCAATAAAGACTTGGAATGAAACTGTAAGGAAAGACATGATGTACTTAGGCATTGGTGAGATTAGGACAAAAGATATGGCACAATGGCGACAAAAGATCCATATAGCTGGATAAAGGCTTGAGTATTGTGGTTGTTGTTTGGGTGATAACCCGTGCCGGATAATATGTTTTGAGATATAGGACATTGATTTCTAGTGTCGCAATGTGGAGACAATTATGAGATGATGATAGGCTCAAATATGACAATACATGAAAGGTGGTGTGCAAGATTATTTAAGTAGTCTGCCTAAGATTTTTGGCTCCCCAATCTCGCGAGTATAATGATACTTTACGTGTTGTCTATGTCCGTCCAATATGTGACAACAATTTAGGGGTTTCCTAGACGGAGTCCATCTTGATGGCCTAGGCTTCATATAGGATGGAGGAGGATGCTCACACAATTTGTGAACAATCCCCATACACACAATATTCCGCAAATTATCTAGAAATCAGCAATAGTACGATACATAAAACATGAAGTAAAAGATGGCTAGCCCATACCCGTAACCCAAACTCACCAATGATCATATTTGGTATGGCACCTAGATTGATGCAAGCTGACCCAACCCTTCAATATCTGAGAAGATGGCATTAGTAAGGGCTCGTTTGGCACGACAGTGGCGGTTATGTGCGTGAAAGTTATGAATCAACGTTTGTGAATGCCCAACTTCACCTAAGGAATTTCATCCACTTTTATGTTCAAAGTGTTTTTCTTCCTTTGTGACCGTATACAACACGCGTATTTTATGACGGTAATCACTTACCTTCACCCTGACTAAAAGTTGTTTAGTCATGTGAGTAGCCTAAGGCTCCGTTTGACCCGTGTTTTTGCTCCTATCACCGGGCCAAACGGAGCCAAAGTAATATCTCTCAGCTGTAATTAAGAGAACATGCCAACTTTATGCTAAATCTGACTTTATTTTTTCGCAAGAAAACTCAAATCTCATTCTATCTTTTCTTCTTATTTTGAACTCAATTTATCAGTTCAATCCTATTGATCAGTTAGGCCTGTTGCATTCTATTCCTACACACAATTATGAAGATTTCAGCAGATTTAATTTTTTTTTTGTCTCTGACAAGTTCTAAGCCATTTTCATGGAGATTCTATCTTGTAATTTTTTACATTACTGTAATTGTTTACATTATTTGAATAAATATTGTATTCCAAAACTCAGGTAAGATAAATCAGAATTTCAAGGCTCACATCTAAAATTCCCAAGAAAAGAAGAACGCAGATGAGTCCAGCAAAAAAAAAACAGAGAAAGTTATGCTCCACGTTCAACTGAAATTTAAGACAACATAGCTTTCCTAATGCATTTAAAGACTATGCAGTTTGAGGATTCATCAGATGCCCAATAAACAGCACAACTCCGGTCTTGTCTTCTCTGATCACAAACACGAATGGGTGATCGGCAACGAAATCCAAAGGCGGCGGCGGCAGACCTCTCAACATAACCACAGCAGCAGTAGCAGCAGCCGCTTCGGTTCCCTCCTCGTTGACCTCAACAAAGGATTTGTGAAATATCGAGGAGACGGCGAGGTCGCGTCCTGCAGCAGAATCCACCATTTCCGTCAGATCAGCGCCGGCTCCGAAGGGCCGGACCAAGCCCAGGTCTTTGAGAAGACTGGATGCCTCGAATCCGCACGAAATCTTGAATTTCGGAATTTTGAATTCTCTGACCTCTGCCTTATATTGGGGAAGATGGTGGTTCAAGAACCCCGAATCAGAGGTCAGCTTCTCCATCAGAGTGGAAAGCCCGTCTCGAGCTTCTGGGAGGAAAATATACATGGAGAACTGCCTCTTGTCGTCGCCTTGCTTATACGGCATTTTCAGTACCTTAAAATCATCATAGTCTGAGAGATATTGCTTCTTTTTGCTAGTCATGAAAGGTGCTCTAACTACGCTTCCATCGAGAAGATAAAAATCGGAGTCTTTGGTTAGAGACGAATCAAATCTTTCGTGCCAGCCTCCCTTGAAATAGAGGGCATTACCGAGAACGAGCCTCGTCATATTATCCACTGATCCCGATGGAAGAAGCTCTTCGATAAGGCCACCTGTTTTTCCTTGAACCCAGGAGTTCACTTCTTCCCTGGCTTCAACAGCCTTAGCCAAAAACACAGCAGGTTAAATACTCAGCAATGTCATGGAAATTACATAGATAGGTGAAAAGCTGTTCTAGTTTGAAAATGCATGCCTAAACGAAGCATCAAATGCATGATTTCGAAAAGGCATGTGAGATATAATGATTGAAACAAAATAAAAAGATGTGAATGGTACATAGTTTTTCATATTAATTTGATTTTATATTTAAATAATTAAATTTGAAGGCATGTCTCATATTTTAAAAAAAAAGCAAGAATCAGGTATCTTTTATCATATTGTATCTCCTATCTCGTCTTTGTTCTCATGCAACATAGGGTGCAGCTGAAAGAAGATTGAATAAGACAAATGCTTAATGTAATTTATGAGTTTGTCAAAAAGGATGACTCGCGGGAAGGTTGAAGAGATGGTTGCGGGAGGGTCTGGTGCTGGAGTGGATAGGGAATAGTGTACAACCCCGTGTCCGGCGAGCAAGGTCACCAAGGGCGAGCAGATCAGACTGGGAGCAGCAGGCGAGCTCGGCAGCGGCAGGGGCGAGGCTGAGCTCGGCATCCGTCGGCCAGAGATCATCGATCGGCGACCCCGAGCCCGGCATTCGCCGAGCGGACTGAGGCTCGCGCCCCCGCAGTGGAGCTCGGCAGCAGCTGGCGAGCAAAGCATGCCGAGGTGGCCAGGGGTCCCAGCTCGCCTGGGGGTCAGAGGTACTTTTTACTGTTTTACCCCTGCTGGTCTGCCCATAGCCCTTCAAAACAGCGGAGTTTGGCTGTTGGCAGGCCCAGCCAAGGGTTTCCTGGTAATTTCAGGCCAGTTATTTTGGTTATTGGCAGTCCGGATTTCAAAAACTATAAATAGGACCCAAGGGGTACCCCAGGAAGCAGGTTTTTTCTCCCTGTGTTCCTCTCCCCAAAATCTCTAAGTGCTTTCTGAGGGTACCTTAGCTCGGCTTCAGGCTAAGGAGGGGAAGCGCTCTGAGATCTTCCGGGTTTGTGGTGGGACCTCCCTGCCGAGCCCTTGGGTCTGTTTCTCCTTGTCTTGTTGTTTTTTCTTCCAGGAGCGAAGTAGGCGCGAGACCACCCCTTTCCCCAAGGGCGAGCTCCACAGGAAGCCGGGTTCCGGTTTCAACATTTTGGTGCGGTGAGCGTGGACAGTGGTCAGCGCAGAAAAGTTTCCGCGAGCTCGATGACGGGGCAAGGATCCGACAGGCCGAGCTCGCCGCCCCCCCCCCCCCCCCCCCCCCGCCTCTCGCAACGGTGGGAATGTTCGAAGACTTCAGAAATGAGGTGCTGAATCTGGTCAAGTTCGCACTCGGCACGCGGGCCGAGTGCTCGACTCCGGCGAACCAGATCGCGGCCGCCCCCTCATTGGGCGAGGACGCTCCCGGCAGGCGAGCTGGGAAGGAAGTGGCCGAGGAAGGCCGAGGGTGCGAGCTCCCCGGGCGCGAGCTCTTCTCCGGCTCGGCAGGCCGAGGTCGCTTCGGCGAGCTGGGCTCGCGAGACTCGCCAGCTCGCCCAGCAGGGGGAGGGAGCCCTTTCAGCGAGTTGGTCTCTTCAGCTCCGGTTCCAGACGGGTTCAGGGAGCCCGAGATGTCCTACTACACCGGAAAGGGAGATCCGGTACAGCACGTACAATGGTTCGAAGACGTGGTCTCCATCCGTCAGATGTCGGACGGATTCAAGTGTCGTCTCTTCGCCATCACCCTTCGAGAGAAGGCAAGGGAGTGGTTCCACCAGCTGCCGGCCAGTTCCATCTATTGTTTCGAGGACTTGCGCCGAGGGTTCATGTTGAGGTTCACTACCTCAAAGAAGAGGAAGGAATCTGAGTCCCTGTTCCACATAAAGCAGGGGGTGAACGAGACGTTGGGGAGCTATGTGGATCGGTTTCAGGAGGAGGTTACCCAGGTCCAGGAGATGTCGGGCCACAGTCTGATGATGGCCTTTACCCTGGGCCTGCAGCAGAGATTCTTCCGGATGGAGCTGAAGAGAGTTCCCCCCCCCCCTCTCCTATGAGGAGTTATGGAGAGGGCCGCGAGAGAGGTTGACGGGGAGGCGTCGAACCCGGAGTTTGCAAGGAAGCTGGCCAGGTGGGCCACAGAGGAGGAGAGGGAGTCGAAGGGAGGAAGAGGACAGGAGGAGAGAAGAGGGGAACCGAGGCAGAGGGAGCAGAGGCAGCTCCAAGGGCCGCAGCAGCCGGGGTGGGGGCGTCAGGAGCCCGACCGTCGGCTAGGCTGGAGGCCTGAGTGGCAGGGGCAGGGGCCACAGAGGGGGAACTTCGGAAGGGGTCACTTTCAGGGGAGGCAAGACCAATTCCACCCCCCAGGCTAGAGGCAGGGCCAGAGGCCCCGGCTCCCCGATCAAGAGGAGGTCATGGCCATAGCCTTGGGGGCCAGGAGAGGAGTGTGGAGGAGAAGAAGGAGGGAGGTTAGGGTAGAGCTGCCCTATTGCGACTTCCATCAGGAAGAGGGGCACGCAACAGCCACGTGCCCGGAATTCTTGGAGATGAGGGGGAACAGGGAGCGGCAGCAGCAGCAGCAGGAGGCGCGACAGGAAGTAAGGATTGAGGAGGTCCTACCTCGGGCGGAGGAGGATCGGTGTGAAGACCGGGTGGATGTGGGGACCCGAGGAGGGATCGGGATGATCCACGGGGGAGCAGGGATCGAGGCCTCCCGCAAGGCCAGTCTCCACACCATGTACCGGCGGAGCGTCGCCTCTACATCCCAAACCCCACCTCCGGAGGAGAGGATCACCTTCTCCAGGAGTGATCTACCAGACCACGAGGATCCGTTCTGTGATGCGCTGGTCATCAAGGCGGCCATTGAGAACTTCACCGTCTCTCGGATCCTCGTGGACAACGGGAGCTCCGTCAACGTCGTCTTCAAAAAGGCGTTCGACGCGATGAAGGTGGAGGCAAAGAGGGTGCTGGCCTCAGATGGCCCCCTATTCGGTTTTTCGGGAGAAAGGAAGGAAGTAGAGGGAGGAGTTGGACTCCATGTCACCTTGGGGGGGCAGTCCCGAAACTGCAAGTTCGTCATTGTGGACGCCCCCAGTAGCTACAGCGCCATCTTTGGGAGGCCCCTGATCAGCGCCTTCCGCTGCGTCCTCTCATCTTTTCATCAATGCTTGAAGTTCAATGCCGAGGGGATCCAAGTCAGGGTTAGGGGAGATCCAAAGGTGGCGCGGGAGTGTTATGTCACTGCGGTGAACACCATCTCTTGGCAGGAGGGAGCCGAGGAGATGAGGCGAAGGATGGAGGAGGTCGAAGAGGAAGCAGAGAGGGAGGAGCTGGGAGAGAAGGGCTGCGCCGAGGAGGCGGCAGGAGGAAGTCTGGAGGAGGTGACCAAGGTGAGGGTCGAGAAGGAGGCGATGGAGGTAGAGGTCCCCGTTCCGGAGGAAAGGGACGCCGAAGGATGGGCAGAGCAATCCAGGCTGGAGGCAGCAGAAGAAGTGGTGGAGCTGGAGGTGCTCACCCGGGGAGGAAGGATGGAGAAGGTTCGCGTCAGCGGAGGGCTGACCCCGGAGGACCGAGGCAGGATGCTGGAGTGCATCCGGAAGAACGTGGACATCTTCGCCTGGAACGCCGCGGAGATGCCGGGGGTTGACGCGGATGTGGCTTGCCACCGCCTCAACCTGGACCCGGGAACACGCCCCGTTCAGCAGAAGAAAAGATCCACGGCAGACAAGCTGGCGGAACCCATCCGGGAGGAGGTGGCGAAACTTCTCAAAGCTGGCTTCGTGTCCGAAATTCAGTACCCCGGCTGGGTCTCCAACGTCGTGATGGTCAAAAAGGGGGATGGCCGATGGAGGATGTGTATCGACTTTTCCTTACTTAATAAAGCTTGTCCCAAGGATTGTTACCCCTTGCCTCGGATCGACGCGCTGGTTGACTCAGCCGTCGGTTTTTCTGTAATGAGTTTTTTGGATGCTTTTTTAGGTTACCATCAGATCAGGATGCACCCCCCAGACGTCAAGGATGTCTCGTTCATCACCGGGATGGATGCTACTGCTACAAGATGATGCCCTTTGGGCTGAAGAATGTTGGGGGTAGCTACCAGAAAATGATGGACAGGGTCTTCAAGGAGCAAAGGGGAAGGAATTTGGAGGTGTATGTAGATGACCTCATGATCAAGAGCCGGGATGTGGACTCCCACCTCCGGGACCTGGAGGAGACCTTCGCCACCCTGCGCAAGTACAAGATGCGATTGAATCCGCTAAAATGTGTCTTTGGGGCCAGCAGGGGAAAGTTCTTGGGGCATCTCCTCACCCCCGCAGGGGTCGAGCCGAACCCAGACAAGGTCAAGGCTATCCTTGAGCTGGGGTCCCCGCGGAATGCAAAGGAGGTCCAACGGTTGACAGGGAAGCTAGCAGGGCTGAGTCGCTTCCTTTCTCGGGCAGGGGAGAAGTGCTCCCCCTTCTTCAAGACGCTAAGGGGGGTCAGAGGTTTGAATGGAGCAAGGAATGTGAAGAGGCTTTCCAGGCCCTCAAGGTGCAGTTGACACAGGCTCCGCTGCTCCAAGGGCCAAAGGAATGGGAGGACCTGTTCTTGTATCTGGGGGTCGGGACGGAGGCCTTGAGCTCGGTCCTGGTTCGCGAAGAGGGGAAGAGACAACTCCCTATCTATTACGTGAGCCGGGTCTTGAGGAAGGCCGAGCTCCGGTATGCGATCTTGGAGAAGCTTGCGTTCGCCCTAATCATCTCGGCTCGGAGACTGCGACCTTACTTCCAGGCACACTCAATCCGAGTGGTGACCGACCATCCCCTCCGCAACATCTTCGAGGGGGTGGAGCACTCAGGCAGGTTGGCTAAGTGGTCGGTGGAGCTGAGCGAGTTCGACGTCTCTTTCATTCCGCGGCTCTCGATCAAGGCTCAGGCGATGGCCGACTTCCTAGCCGACTACGTGGTTGAAGTGGCGGAGGAAGAACTCACTCACCCGGCCCCTTGGAAGGTGAAAGTGGATGGAGCCTCGGGGAGGCACTCCTTAGGAATAGGGGTGATCCTAGAAAGCCCTCAAGGGACCCGGATCGAGCAGACGGTGGTGGTGCACTTTCCCATTACCAACAACCAGGCCGAGTACGAGGCCGTGATAGCAGGGCTGCGCCTGGACAGGGAGCTGGGGGTATCAGATGTGGAGGTCCTCACCGACTCCATGGTAGTGGCATCCCAGATTAACGGGGAGTTTGAGGCAAGGGAGCCCACCCTACGATCGTACCTGGCCAAGGTGAAGGGGGTCATTGGATCTGCTCGGGGTCCAAAATACATCACATTCCACCATGCAGGCCAATTACAACGATATCAGAGAGCTTGAAGGAATTTATTATAATCAAAGTGTTGCTTACATGTTTCAGGGGAAAAAGCGTTTGAGGTCGTCACCACTCCAGGTGAGACTCAGGGTCTCGCCTTCTACATTTTGGAGTCGATAGCCCCCCGACCCCAAGGCTACCTTTATAATGAACGGTCCCTCCCAGCTGGGATTGAGCTTTCCCACGGATGCTGACCTCCCTGCTGCATCTACTTTCTTCAGCACCAAGTCCCCCTCCACGAACTGCTTGACCCTGACATGCTTGTCAAAGTACTTGGCCATTCTTCTTTTTACCTCCTCCTGTCGGATGGCGGAGAGGTCTCTTACTTCTTCCACCATGTCAAGGGAGAGCCTCAGTTCCTCCTCATTCTCTGCTTGCCATTCCTCACGGCCTTCCTTTGCTGCCACGACTCGCGGCGTTTGGACTTCGAATTCAATGGGGAGCACTGCCTCGCACCCGTGGGAGAGTTTGAAGGGGGTCTCTCCTGTAGCGGTGTTGGGGGTGGTCCTCAGGGCCCAAAGAACCGCGGGAAGCTGCTCCACCCAGCTCCCTCTCAGGTTCTCCACTTTTTTCTTGAGGAGGTTGCCGATGATCTTGTTTGCGGCCTCCACCTGCCCGTTACTCCTGGGGTGATGGACCGAGGCGAACCTGAGATCGATCCCAAGCTGTTCGCAGAAGCTGGTGAACTCGGCACTGGCGAACTGGGGCCCATTGTCTGTGACGATGGCCTGGGGCAGCCCGTGGCGACAGATGATCTCCCCCCACACAAAGTTCATGATCACCTGCGAGGTCACCTTAGCCAACGCTTTCACCTCCATCCACTTTGAGAAGTAGTCAATCATCACTAGGAGGAACCTTCTCTGGCCGCTGGCTTGGGGAAACGGCCCAACCAGATCCATTCCCCAGATTGCGAAGGGCCATGGGGCCGTGATACTACGGAGCCGTTGGGCCGGCTGCAGCTGGAGAGGGGCAAACAGTTGGCACTTGTGACATCTCCTTGCGAATTCTGCAGCGTCCCGGCCCAGGGTGGGCCAGAAATAACCTTGCCTGACTATCCTTCCTTCCAGGGTCCGACTCCCGGAGTGACTCCCACATTCCCCGGAGTGGACCTCCTCCAAGATTCTTCGCGCTTCTCCCTCGGTTACGCAGCGGGCCAGCATCCCTGAGAGGGTCTTTCTGTATAGCTGCTCGTCCTGGAGGAGGTAGTATGTTGACTTGTGTCTCAGCTTCTTCTTGTCTACCCCCTCCGGATACCCTCCTGTGGAGAGAAAAACAATCACTGGATCCATCCATGAAGCTTGCTGATCGACTTCCATGAGCTCTCCTTCTTCGATGGAGGGGCGAAACAGGTCGGTGATGGTGCCCCCCACCCGGGGACCATGCTTAGCCAATTGATCGGCTTGTTCATTCTCTTCCCTGGGCACGTGTCGGATGGTGAAAGTTTGAAAAGTGCCCGATGTCCGGCTCTCACCTAGCTGGCAGGGCTGGAAGTCACTCGGTGTCATCCTTGGCCTCGAGCAGATCCCGCTGTCAGGCTCTCACCTAGCTGGCAGGGCTGGAAGTCACTCGATGGTGGTGGTAGCGGACCCCGAGCAGATCCCGCTGTCAGGCTCTCACCTAGCTGGCAGGGCTAGAAGTCACTCGGTGTCATCCTTGGCCTCGAGCAGATCCCGCTGTCAGGCTCTCACCTAGCTGGCAGGGCTGGAAGTCACTCGATGGTGGTGGTAGTGGACCCCGAGCAGATCCCGCTGTCAGGCTCTCACCTAGCTGGCAGGGCTGGAAGTCACTCGGTGTCATCCTTGGCCTCGAGCAGATCCCGCTGTCAGGCTCTCACCTAGCTGGCAGGGCTGGAAGTCACTCGATGGTGGTAGTAGTGGACCCCGAGCAGATCCCGTTGTCAGGCTCTCACCTAGCTGGCAGGGCTGGAAGTCACTCGGTGTCATCCTTGGCCTCGAGCAGATCCCGCTGTCAGGCTCTCACCTAGCTGGCAGGGCTGGAAGTCACTCGATGGTGGTAGTAGTGGATCCCGAGCAGATCCCGCTGTCAGGCTCTCACCTAGCTGGCAGGGCTGGAAGTCACTCGGTGTCATCCTTGGCCTCGAGCAGATCCCGCTGTCAGGCTCTCACCTAGCTGGCAGGGCTGGAAGTCACTCGATGGTGGTGGTAGCGGACCCCGAGCAGATCCCGCTGTCAGGCTCTCACCTAGCTGGCAGGGCTGGAAGTCACTCGGTGTCATCCTTGGCCTCGAGCAGATCCCGCTGTCAGGCTCTCACCTAGCTGGCAGGGCTGGAAGTCACTCGATGGTGGTAGTAGTGGACCCCGAGCAGATCCCGCTGTCAGGCTCTCACCTAGCTGGCAGGGCTGGAAGTCACTCGGTGTCATCCTTGGCCTCGAGCAGATCCCGCTGTCAGGCTCTCATCTGGCTGACAGGGCTGGAGGTTACTCGATGGTGTCGGCCTTGAAGTCGTCAGGTGCAGGTCAAAGTCTGTGGCAGGAAACAAAGGGGAAGGGTTCTGTCAGGGCGAGCTCAGGCTCGGTGAACTCAGCTCGGCATAATCAAGAAGGCAGGCCGGGCTGAAGGGCTCCGCATGGGCGTGTTTGGGCTCGTCGTCTCCAGCTCGGCATTGGCGAGTAGGTCGCAAGTCAGGGCCTCGCCAAAGGAAGGCAAGCCGGACCAGGGGACCTCGCCTCCCTGGCCCATTACACTTGAGAAGTTTCTTCTTCGACGGGCACAACCTGAATGGCTCGCGTGCGAGTAAGGGTAGGCGGATGGAAGGGTGGAGGCCGCGCGCGAGTAATGGTGGCGTGGTAAGGGCGGAAAGCAACTCGCCACGAAATCGTTTGGAGCTCGGCGAACACTCAAAACGCGTCTCGCTCGCGTGCGCGCTCTCATAGCCACTCTACTCGCGGAACCTGTCTCTACGAGGCCGCGGGAGGAAGCACTCGTATACATTCATAACACAAGCATAGTAAAGCACCGGTATGATCAAAAAACTTCCATTAATTATTCACAAATGTACAGGGAGCTCGCCACAGCGAGTAGTCAAAAAAGAAAAAAAGAAAAGGAAAATACAGGGCTGTCAGCTGGCCTCGCCCCCTCCGCCGGACTGGTCCTCGCCGTCGCCCGAATGGTCCTGGAAGCTCTTCCCGAACATCGCGTCCAGGCTATCTTCCTTCTCGCTGGGCGGCGTCGCCGGAAACAGACTCGGCATCAGGTCCCGAGCAGAGATCTCCCCGCATCCTTCCACCAGCACCCCGGAGTCCTTCATCATCGCGAGGGTGCACTCGGCGGTCTGGATTGAGTTGATCCGCAGTCTCTCGACGAGGTCGGCCTCGCCGAAGATGCGCGGGCTCTTGTAGGGGAGTGTGGGATCGATGTCGTGCGATGGGAAGAAGATCTCCGCCTGGCGACGCACCTCGCCGAGAAGGTGCTGGTTCTCCCCCTTCAGCTTAGCGTTCGCGCCCTCCAGCTCTCCAAGGCGCGCGCGCAGGCGGCCGTTCTCCTCCCCGAGCTCGGCATTGCGAGCCTGGAGCTCGCCAGCAGCGTCGGCATCCGCGGCCAGCTGCGCGCGCAGGCGGTCGTTCTCCTCCCCCAACTCAGTGTTGCGAGCCTGGAGCTCGCCCGCCGCCTTGGCATCCTGAAAAAAAAAGAGCCCATTAAACAACAGCAGAAAGCTTTCTAAGTAAAAGAGAGCGGTGTGTAACACTTACCAGCCCGCCAGCCGTCTGGGCGAGAAGACTATCCGCGATGCCGAGCCGCCTCGCCTGATCGACAACCTGCTCCTTGGCGAGGTCGCGAGCCTGCTCGGCCTTTTCGAGCTGGTGGCTGATGGCAAAGCTGCGTCGCGCCAACATGTGGTGCAGCTCCAAAGTCCGCAGGTGGGACTGCAGACCCTCATGGCCGAGCTGCCGGAGGGTCGTCCTCTTGTAGGCCTCGGCATCCTCCCGGCCATAAAGGCCGAAGCCTAGGGCGTAGGCGTGACCGGTGGCGGGCTCGCGGTCGTGCCAGGACGGGTGCAGAGTGGAGACGGAGACTCGATGCGCGAGATCGTCCCACTGCAGCATGGGCTCGCCCGCGGAATCCTTCCAGCGCGCGCCGAAGTTGAAGAGGGGGTGCTGCTTCGGCGGCGCGCGCTCGCGGGCGGTCCTCTTCGACGAAGGAGGAGGGGAGACCGCCGCCGAGGTGGAAGGGCTCTTGCCACCCTTTTGGCCCTTGTTGGTCGTCTCCTTCAGCGGGCTCCCAGGTGACGCGTCGGGAGGAGTCTCCGACGAGCTGATGTACTTGGGGCTGGGCTGATGTTGTTGTTGCCCCCGCGGAGCTAGCATGGCTCTCCGCATCTTTTTCATCTGACGGGGGCCGGATGGCGGGTTCGACCCCGCGTCCTCAGATCGCCTCTTGCCGGAAGAGGGCTGCGAGAGGGCCGCCTCGTCTCGGCAGGCCGCTGCCGCCGCCCTCTCGCGAGCAAAAGGGTCAGTATCAAGCCCCGGGTCCGCAAAAGGCGGGTTCGCGGGGATTATTCGCTCCCCTGCAGGAAAATACTTGGAAAGGTTAGAAAATTCAGATAGGATGATGTGCCGAGCTCGCGAGTAGGCGAGCTCGGCAAGATGAGGAGAGCATACCTTCGCCGGGCAGAACCGGGGGGAGCGCGTCGAGGCCCCTCCGCAGGAAGGCGACCTCGAAATCTTTGTGGAGGAAGAATTTGTGGAGCTCGGCGTCGTTGCCGGACACGGCCGGCGGGCGGTACACTTCCTCGCCTTTCTGTTGCGGCGAGTAGGGGATGTTGTCGAATCGCCCTTGATGAAGGCGATCTTGGTCATCCAGGTGTGGTGCTTGTTCGTGATCTCGCGAACTTTGATCAAGGAGTCGCCGAAGTAGGCGACCCCGTCCGTCGTCGCCTTATAGGAGAAGAGTTTCCTGAACACCGTCAGGTTGAACTCGATCCTCTCCCGCCGGAGGTAGCTCGCGAACGCCACCATCATGGCGATGGCGTTTGAGTTCAGCTGCGCGGGGACGGCCCCGTAGTATTTCAGGATCTGCCGGATCTCCGGCCACAAGGGAAGTCGCAGCCCCACCTCGAAGTGCGAGATGGGGAATGCGAGCTCGTTCTCATAGAACGTGTTGATGGCCTCGCCCGGCCCCGGCCTGCGCGCCTCAAAGCCCGGCGGCACATACAGGGCCTTGAATTCTGCGAGCTCCTCCTCGCTGGTGTGGTCGTCGAAGAAGCAGTAATCCGCGAAGTGCTGCGCGCATTTGGAGCGGCCATCAGCGTCCGGGTTGGTCTTGCCCATGATCGCAGGGAGGAAGCGAAGCGCTGCGCGAGCAGAAGAAGGGAAAAAGCAGGGAAGGGAAGCAAAGCAATAAAGACAGTACGGGGGTAGGTGAGGGGGGGGCTATTTATAGGAAAAAGAATCTGAGGCAGGCTGTCACATCGGCGCATCTCGCCACCCCAGCTCGCCGACTTCCGGCGCATCCCAACTGAGGCTAAGTCAAAACATTACGACTTTTTATTTAAATAACATAATTAAGAATGTTCTAAGAGGTGTTCATCACAGAAGGGAAAAGTTCAAAACAGAAAAGGAGGCGTGCGAACAGGGAGGGCATCGGGACGCGAGCGACGGTCGGCTCGGCAGAGGAGCCCGCAAACTTACCTACCCCGGCCTCGCGATCCCCGCCCCCCAAGCTGCCGCGCGCGGAGTAGCTCGCGGATCCTTCCAGAGTTCCTTTGCGCGACCAAGAGACCGTCGTCTATCTCATCCAGGAGTCGGGAGGGAGACATCAACTCGCCAGGTCGGCCGAGGCGCACCTCCTCAGCAAGACGCGCATAGTCGCGCTGCAGCGTCTCGTTGACTCCTTGCACCTCGCGCAGACCGCACACCAGCTTCTTGAGGAGCTTGACCTCCCTCCTCGACAGCTCGCCCTGATCCACCTCCGGACCCAGGTAAGAGTCCAGCGAGCTCGGAGACGGGAGGGGAGAATGGTGGGCTGCCCGCGAGGACTCCTCGGCAGCCGATTGACTGGGAAGGGCTGTAAAGGTAGATGTCAGCAGAGCAAAAGTTTGTGAAGCACAGGGTTGAGCGAGGCGGACCTGAAGAGCTCGGCGGCTCAAAGGAGACGCGAGGAGGGATGAACCTCAGGTCCTTCCCGCGACCTGGGCCGCGAGCCCCCGGCGAGATGAGCTCGAAGCCCGGGACAGGAATGGACCCCAGGCCTCCCCCGGCGGCCGCATCAATTTGCCGAGGAGGGGAGCCAGGTGGTGAAGCTGGCCTCTGCGAGCTCACAGGCAGGATCCCGAAGAGGGGCGGCGGATCCCGGGGATGGCTGTCCGGTGCCGAGAATCGCGAAGTGGCGAGCGCGACCTCGCCTCGCGGCGTGGGGACTCACGGCGCAGTGCCCTCGTCATCTGGTAGGCCGCCCTGATAGTCACCAACAACAACGACCTCCCTATCATTCTCCAGAATAGTTCGAGTAGAAGAGCCGGTCTCGCGAGCCAGAGTGGCCCTCAGGTCGTGGAAGATGGGCTCGGCCGCCTCGGGGAACAGCTTTGTCCTCTTGGAGATCGGCTCGGCGGGGTCAATTTGAGGAACTTTCGCGGGGACCGCCGTCAGCGCGGCAACGCGAGCCGCGGAAGCCTGGCGAGCCCGGTCTATGCGCTCTTGAATCTCCTTGGGAAGGGGCATCTTGGCAAGGCAGCAGGGGGAATGGCAAGAGCCAGGCAGCAGAGCAGATGCATATATATAGCCGCAGGTGGCCCCCACCAGAAGATTCCCTTCAACTCGCCAGCCGGAGCTCGCCGCACACTTCGGGTTGGATGTTTCTTTCCGAGTTTTTTGACAAGCTCGAAAAGAGCGGGGATTGTGTACAACCCCGTGTCCGGCGAGCAAGGTCACCAAGGGCGAGCAGATCAGACTGGGAGCAGCAGGCGAGCTCGGCAGCGGCAGGGGCGAGGCTGAGCTCGGCATCCGTCGGCCAGAGATCATCGATCGGCGACCCCGAGCCCGGCATTCGCCGAGCGGGCTGAGGCTCGCTCCCCCGCAGTGGAGCTCGGCAGCAGCTGGCGAGCAAAGCATGCCGAGGTGGCCAGGGGTCCCAGCTCGCCTGGGGGTCAGAGGTACTTTTTACTGTTTTATCCCTGCTGGTCTGCCCATAGCCCTTCAAAACAGCGGAGTTTGGCTGTTGGCAGGCCCAGCCAAGGGTTTCCTGGTAATTTCAAGCCAGTTATTTTGGTTATTGGCAGTCCGGATTTCAAAAACTATAAATAGGACCCAAGGGGTACCCCAGGAAGCAGGTTTTTTCTCCCTGTGTTCCTCTCCCCAAAATCTCTAAGTGCTTTCTGAGGGTACCTTAGCTCGGCTTCAGGCTAAGGAGGGGAAGCGCTCTGAGATCTTCCGGGTTTGTGGTGGGACCTCCCTGCCGAGCCCTTGGGTCTGTTTCTCCTTGTCTTGTTGTTTTTTCTTGCAAGAGCGAAGTAGGCGCGAGACCACCCCTTTCCCCAAGGGCGAGCTCCACAGGAAGCCGGGTTCCGGTTTCAACAAATAGGATATCAGGTTGTCAGGAGAACAAAAAAACAGGGTAAATTAATGGAGAAGCACGAGTGCGTCCCATGGGATATGATGGGTTGATTTGGGGAAAAATCTTGGGAAGGGAAAAGAGTGCAAGTGTCAAGTGGCTGGAGCTGGGACAACGGGGTGTCAATGGGGGTCAGAGAGAAGGCATGGTCGGTGGAAGAGACGGGCGGGCAGTCATGCCAAGGCGGCGCATGTTGC
This sequence comes from Platanthera guangdongensis, assembly GCA_039583875.1. Taxonomy (NCBI): domain Eukaryota; kingdom Viridiplantae; phylum Streptophyta; class Magnoliopsida; order Asparagales; family Orchidaceae; genus Platanthera; species Platanthera guangdongensis. The sequence continues at coordinate 162,292,629 of CM077160.1, read as the reverse complement.
ATATTCGTAGATTGAGGTGGGCTAAAGGAGAAAAAGGTTGCAATGAGGTAGGTTGGGGGCTCAATCTGTTGGTTTTTGGATTTGGTTGAGATCCGGATCCAAATAGGATCTAAATCCTATGTTTAGAAATTTTTTCCTTTCAAAGCTTCCTGCCTATATCAGAAAAAATAAAAATAAAAACAGATTTTTTTTATTCTCCCGCGAGTAATTGGGAGAATGCTATATATATCTTTTTAGGGAGGATATATTCAAGACAACCACCACCGCAAGTTTGGCGGTGAGAGTGCTGCCTGCAACTTTCAAGAAGGAGCAGCCCACCTGTGATAACTTGAGAAGAAAGCCGCCTGAAGCCCTTCTGGAGAGGCCGCTTGTGAGAGAGGTCTCCACTCTCTCTCTCTTTCGTGCACTTGCAGAGGCCGCCAACTTTGGGTGTTGTCGCCAGTCATGGAGGAGATATTCGTCGGCGTTGGGAGAGGGTGTTGCAGTCGGGCTTTGTGGGGATTGCGTTGCAGTGGACGTTCTTTAGAGCAGAGAGACGCAGTGTCGAAGGCATGCATGAGTGCAGTTAGCCTCGACGGTATTTTGTTGGAGTTGACATGTTTGACCGGGTCCCACTATTTTTGGAGTTATAATTTATGATTATTTAATGTATGGGAAAGAGAATTATGTTTAATGGGTTAGTTGAGAGGTTGCATTTATTAGGAGAGAGGTTTGTTTGTTTTTTGCTTGGCCTATAAATAGGCCCCTTGTAGTTCATTTTAGTTGGTTGCTGTGAATAGAAGTTTTCTTCCTCCTTCGTATTTCGGTTTTCGAGAGAGAGAGAGGAGCGCTGCAGCGCTGGAGAGGTTCTAGTCCGGGCGGTTTGTCAACCAAGTCGCGCGACTTGTACTCGCGGTTTGGGCGTTGAGCTCGCATGTGTCAGCTCGCAGGAAGTGGTGCAGCTCGCGAGAAGCGGGAGCTCGCGGCTCGTGTGCTCGCAGGAAGAGGAGCGCAGCTCCCAAGAAGGGGTAGTAGCTCGCTGGTTTACTCGCGGGTTGAGTGCCCGCGTGTAGTGATCTCGCAGGATTGATCTCGCCGAGTGGACTACTCGCCTGCAGGAGTGAGCTCGCGCGGTTTGTGGCGGATTGGAGCGGTGAACTCGCCCCTTAGTTGTCTCGCTGAGGGGAACTCGCGCGGGTAGGTTGGTCATCTCGCAGGAGGGAGACCGCGCGAGTAGGCGGCTTGTTGAGGCGGTCTCGGAAGTTTGGTTATTTTGGGAAAAACGGTTTTGGTGCAGGGAACCATACACGTTTCCAACAAGTGGTATCAGAGCCAGGTTGGATCCCCTGGGAGTTGGCTCGGAAGGTCAAGTGACTAGAGGAGATGGAGATGGGAGGTGTCATGCCGGGGCAAGTCCCAAAATTGACGAAGACCAATTATGGAAATTGGAGTATACAGATGAAGGTGTTGCTCGCCTCAAAGGAATTGTGGGAGGTAGTAGAGGACGGCGTTGAGGAGCTTACTGTAGAAGCAGAAGCGACATTGACTAATGCTCAGAGGACGGCATTGAGAGTCCAAGAAGAGGGACGAGAAGGTTCTCTTCTTACTTTACCAAGGCGTGGATGAGGCGACCTTCGAGAAGATCTCAGACGCGGAGGCATCAAAGGAGGCATGGGAGATTTTGCAACGCTCCATGCAGGGAGTTGATAAGGCAAAGAAAGTGAAGTTGCAGTCCCTTCGAGCTCAGTATGAAGTGATGCAGATGCAGGGTTCAGAGAAGGTTGGTGACTACGTGACCCGTCTGCGGACGCTCACGAATGAGATGAAGAGGAATGGAGAGGTGACTGATGATGTATGCTTCATGGAGAAGGTCATGCGATCTATGTCTAAGAAGTTCAGGCATGTGGTGGTGGCGATTGAGGAGTCAAAAGATCTCACCCTGATGACCGTGGATGAACTTGTTGGCTCGCTGCAAGCCCATGAGTACCGCATGCTGCATGATGATGAGGAGTCGAGTGGCTTGGGAAAAGCACTTCAGACTCGGCTTAACTTTGGAGAAAGCTCGGGAAGAGGAGGAGGTCAGCGTGGCCCAGGTTACCAAGGAAGAGGTAGAGGAGGAAGAGGTGGAAGAGACTTCGGAAGAAACCAGTACAACCAGAAGGAGGTAGAACAACCTCAGGGTTGGAGACACGACGCAGGAGGAAGAGGAAGAGGCCAAGGGAGAGGCCAAGGCAGAGTACAAGGAAGGGATCAAGGAAGAGGAGGAAGAGGAAGAGGAGATATGTCCCAGACTCAATGTTACAACTGTAACAAGTTTGGGCATATGAGCTACGACTGTTGGGCTCCAAGGAAAGGAGGAGATGCCAACCACTTTGCTGAAACTAGCAACACGGGAGGCGACCCGATGATGTTCTTAACCGTACAAGGAGCTGGAGGCGAGAAGAACGGAGTGTGGTACTTGGATACTGGGGCAAGTAACCACATGTGTGGAGAGGAGCTGTTTACTAGCCTTGAACCAAATGGTGGTGAGGTCAGTTTCGACGACGCTTCAAAGATCTCAGTGGAAGGCAGAGGAGTGATTGTAGTCACTATGAATGGTAGGAAGGTGCATCTCAATGATGTCTTCTATGTGTCGGGCTTGAGGAGTAACATCCTAAGCCTTGGGCAGTTGGTGGAGAAGGGCTACAGTGTCTTGTTGCGGGATGGCACCTTAGCTATGAAAGATCAAGAAGGGAAGGAAGTAGTGAGGGTGAAGATGACGACGAATCGTCTCTTTACATTGAGGATGGATGTCAAGGAGACGGCATGTCTCGCAAGGACAGAAGGAGACAAGGAAGCATGGCTATGGCACCACCGGATGGGTCATCTGGGGTTCACAAGCCTGGAGCTGTTATCATGCTCCAAGATGGTGGAAGGGCTGCCTATGATCACGCCTCCACAAAGGGTCTGTGAGGCATGTACGAAGGGAAAGCAGAAGAGGCAGACTTTCGAGGGTGGAAAGTCTTGGAGAGCGCGGAGGCAGATGGAGCTAGTTCACTCGGATATCGCTGGTCCGTTCGAGACTACTTCAATAGGAGGAAGCAAGTACTACATTACTTTCACCGACGACTTCAGCAGGAAGTGTTGGGTATATTTTCTAAGGGAGAAGGCCGAGGCTCTAGACAAGTTCATGGAGTTCAAAGCTATGGCAGAGAAGGAGAGTGGTCAACCACTGAAGGTGCTTAGAACAGATAGGGGTGGGGAGTACACCTCTAGGCTGTTTGACGAGTACTGTAAGCAGTGGAGGATCTCTCACCAGCTGACGGCGGCATATTCGCCACAACAAAACAGAGTGGCAGAGAGAAAGAACATTACCATCATGAATATGACAAGTAGTATGGTGAAGGGCAAGGGGTTGCCTAAGAAGTTTTGGGCGGAAGCAGTGCAGGTGGCTGTGTACGTGCTGAACCGTTGCCCAACGAAGAACGTGAAGTTCAAGACTCCATTCGAAGCTTAGTGCGGGTGGAAACCAAGTGTGAAGCACCTAAGGGTCTTTGGGTGTGTGGCTTATGCCCACGTTCCGGACCAGAGGAGAAGGAAGCTGGATGACAGAAGTGAAAAGTGCATCTTCGAAGGCTACGCTCCTGCGAGCAAGGCTTACAAGTTGTATAACCCGGTGACTGAGAAGGCCATCATCTCAAGAGATGTGGTGTTTGAAGAAGAAAGCAGCTGGAGCTGGGACGATGTAGTGAAAGGCATCAAGGGGATGTTCTTTGAAGATGACGAGGAGGAAGGTGGACAAGAGGCTGAAGCCGAGATGGGTGGAGCTGAGCCACCATCACCACCCAGCGGAGGCTCAGGGGGAGCTCTCACCCCTTACTCAAGTGGAGCAAGCACGAGTGGTGGCAGCTCTGGAGGAGCTAGCACCAGTGGTAGCAAGGACAATTGTCCTCAGCCCAGGATGAGGAGGCTGGATGAAATCTATGAGGAAATGACACCAACACTTAACAATTTTTCATTATATTATCTTTTGGCAGATGTTGAGCCGTGCTCATATGAGGAAACTGCGAAGGAAAAGACTTGGAGAAAAGCGATGAATGCGGAGATAGCCTCCATCAAGAAGAACGAGACTTGGAAGCTAGTCGATCCGCCTGCAGGCCACAAACCCCTCGGGGTGAAGTGGGTCTATAAAGTAAAGAAGAACAAGAACGGTGGCGTGGAGAAGCACAAAGCAAGGCTCGCTGTGAAGGGCTACCGTCAAGTCCAAGGAGTGAATTATGATGAAGTCTTCGCCCCCGTAGCGCGGATAGACACCATCAGGTTGATCATCGCGCTGGCGGCTCATCATAGGTGGAAAATAATGCAGATGGACGTGGTCTCTGCTTACTTGAATGGTTACCTGGAAGAGGACGTGTACATCGAGCAGCCTCCAGGTTACGTGGTGAAGGGGCAGGAGAGAAAAGTCTGCAAGTTGGACAAGGCTCTTTATGGGCTAAAGCAGGGAGCTAGAGCCTGGAATGGAAGGATAGATGTTTACCTGCAGAAGCATGGCTATCAGAAGAGTCCGCATGAATATGCACTCTACACCAAGGTAGATAAGGATGGTGGCATGATGATTGTGTGCCTATACGTGGATGATATGATCTTCACAGGAAACAACACTGTGATGTACGAGGAGTTCAGAGGAATGATGAAGGAGTTCGAGATGACAGACTTAGGAGAGCTAAGCTACTTCTTGGGAGTAGAGGTGAAGCAGAGTGAAGATGACATCTTCATCTCTCAGAAGAAGTACGCTGAGGAGATACTGAAGAAGTTCAGGATGGAGAGTAGCAAACATATATCCACTCCTGCAGATCCAGGGCTAAAGCTAAGTAAGGAGTCGAAGGAAGGGGCGGTGGACTCCACCTTATTCAAAAGTTTGGTGGGGAGTCTACGCTACTTGACCTTCACCCGACCAGACATCATGTATGCGGTCGGGGTGGTGAGCAGACACATGGAAGAACCGAAGGAAGACCACTTCACGGCGGCGAAGAGGATCCTGAGGTATATAAATGGGACAAGAGGCCATGGGCTGAAGTATTCAACTGGAGAGGAGCTGACGTTGGTGGGTTACTCGGATAGTGACTACGGCGGGGATGTGAATGACCGGAATAGCACTTCCGGGTATGCCTTCAACATGGGAACGGGAGCGTTCTCATGGAGCTCGAAGAAGCAAGCCACGATAGCGCTATCATCTTGCGAGGCTGAGTACATTGCGTCGGCAACTTGTACCTGTCAAGCTATCTTGCTAAGGAATCTACTGCAGAGCCTACATCAAGGAGTGGATGGGCCAACGACAATGTTTGTGGATAACATGTCGGTCATCCAGCTCGCAAAGAACCCAGTGCTACACGGGCGTAGCAAGCACATTGAAACGAGGTACCACTTCCTCCGCGAGCAGGTGGAGCTGAAGACGGTGGAAGTTGTATATTGCCCGACCGGAGAGCAGGTTGCGGATATCTTCACTAAAGCGCTGAAGGTTGAGACGTTCCTACGGCTCAAAGGCAAACTCGGCATGTGCTGCCAAGTTTGAGGGAGAGTTTTGTTGGAGTTGACATGTTTGACCGGGTCCCACTATTTTTGGAGTTATAATTTATGATTATTTAATGTATGGGAAAGAGAGTTATGTTTAATGGGTTAGTTGAGAGGTTGCATTTATTAGGAGAGAGGTTTGTTTGTTTTTTGCTTGGCCTATAAATAGGCCCCTTGTAGTTCATTTTAGTTGGTTGCTGTGAATAGAAGTTTTCTTCCTCCTTCGTATTTCGGTTTTGGAGAGAGAGAGAGAGGAGCGCTGCAGCGCTGGAGAGGTTCTAGTCCGGGCAGTTTGTCAACCAAGTCGCGCGACTTGTACTCGCGGTTTGGGCGTTGAGCTCGCATGTGTCAGCTCGCAGGAAGTGGTGCAGCTCGCGAGAAGCGGGAGCTCGCGGCTCGTGTGCTCGCAGGAAGAGGAGCGCAGCTCGCGAGAAGGGGTAGTAGCTCGCTGGTTTACTCGCGGGTTGAGTGCCCGCGTGTAGTGGTCTCGCAGGATTGATCTCGCCGAGTGGACTACTCGCCTGCAGGAGTGAGCTCGCGCGGTTTGTGGCGGATTGGAGCGGTGAACTCGCCCCTTAGTTGTCTCGCTGAGGGGAACTCGCGCGGGTAGGTTGGTCGCCTCGCAGGAGGGAGACCGCGCGAGTAGGCGGCTTGTTGAGGCGGTCTCGGAAGTTGGGTTATTTTGGGAAAGACGGTTTTGGTGCAGGGAACCATACACGTTTCCAACATATTTTCTGTCTGGTGGTGGCGTTGTTCTCCGGTTGAACGTCAGACTTCGACGTTGAAGGTTCTAATGAACCTTGTGCGTCCGCAAGGCAGATTGCAGTCCAGATCTCAGATTTCCTCAGTGGAACGTGCGTGTTTGGATCATCCGCAGCGTACTCACCGGACAGTCATTTTTCTCATGTTTTATTCATGTATTTGTATTTATATAGTGATTATAAATATATTTGTGATTGTGTGATAGGAACTGGAGAATTCGGCGGTAGGGGGTGCCGACGGTAGAGAGAGGGAGAAGAGAAAGAAGAAGAGAAGGACAGGGAGAGTATTACGGTTATGAGAGAAAGAAGAAACACAACATTCATCCAGGATACATTACAAGTCCAAATCAACCCCTCTTATAGAGAAGGGGTGCCAATAACAAGAGGGGTTCCCAAAACAGGAAAAGTAAAATAACATAACATAAAATTTAAACTGAATATAAATCATCCCCTGCGCCGACCCCGACTGGGTCGGCCTCGTCGGTCCAAGCCATTCCCGACGCACCTGGTTCACCTTCCTCGGTCCGCGCCACATCCGCAGCAAATGACCGTAACAATATCGTCGTCTGGGAAATATGCCTTGCCCCCAAGGTAGGAGACTGAGTGGTGGCGACAACAGTGATCCTGAAACAGCCCCTCTTATAGAGGGGTGTCAATAACAAGACGGGTGCCCAAAAACAGGAAAAATAAAATAACATAACATAAAATTTAAACTGAATATTAATTATCCTTCGTGTCGATCCTTCCTGGGTCGTCCTCGTCGGACCAAGGCGCTCCCAACGCGCCCGATTCATCTTCCTTGATCCGCGACACGTCAGCCGCGAATGATCGTAATAATGCCGTCGTCTGGGAAATATGTCTTGCCCCCAAATTATTAGTCTGAGTGGTGGCGACAGCAGTGATCCTGGAACAGCCCCATGTCTTTGGACTCCAAACGGTAAGACCCAACAACCGGGACCTCCTACGGGCCAGAGTCCCCCTAAAGGTGGTAACAGCAACCAAGTAGCTTGGCTGGGTAGTTCAACGTCAGCTGTCGTCTTTCTTCTGGACCAGAGAAAGCTGGGCTGGTGGTAATCCTGAAGAGGAAACCGGTTCCTTGCCGATGTATACGGAGAGCGCAGGAGGGCGGAGTCACCGTGGAGGCGATATGGTTGTCCCTCGTGTAGGAACTGCATGGACAGTCTCCCGGTTGATGCATACCTCGTCAAGCGTGCAGAGCCACGCCACTCCTAGCACGGCGTCGAGGCCACCTAAGTCAAAGTTGTAGAAGTCTGCGGTCACCGAATAGGGCCCTATAGAGAGAGACGGCAATGCAACAACCCTGAGTCGGGCGTTGGCGTACATCGCCCATGCAGACCGCAACATCCGGGAAGGGAACCGAGGGAAGACGGAGCTGCTGCACCAGGTGCTCAGAGATGAGATTGTGGCTTGGGCCGCTGTCCACCATGATGATGATCGGGTGATCCCGCAGTGTGCCTGAAAGCTGTATGGTCTACTGGCCGGAGATCCCACTCGTCGAGGTGTCAGATAGCTCCAACCGGTGGAATGTAGATGTGGTGGGGTCGAGAGGGGTATCCTCCAGTGAGAGCTCTAGGGCCTCAAATTCAGCCAAGGTAACCTCAAGGTCGACGTCGCTGATGATGGCGCGGAACTCCTTGACCGTGCAGACGTAGGTAGGAGAATATGGCTGAGGGCAGCAAAAACACAACTCCTTTCGACGGAGGTCGTCCAACTCGCGGTTGGTGAATCACTAAGGAGGGGTCGGTCGGCCTGGCAGAGCGGCTGGAGGAGGCTGAGGAGTTGTTGTATCTGGAGTAACGGTCTGCCACGGTCGCCCACCCCCGCCCCCCGGCGATGGTCCGCCTAACGACGACGATTGCTGGGGAGACAAATCCGCCTCCACGTGGCAGTGCATGTTGAGGGCATCAGAAACCGTCAGGGGGTGGTGAGTGCAGAGCCGGAAGCGGATGTGGGGTAAGAGGCCCTGGATGAAGAATCTGAGATAACGATCCGGCGGTAAGCCTAGAACATGGGTGATGAGGGTCACAAACTCATCAAAGTAATCATCCAATGCACCGATTTGGCGGACCCCACACAGTCGTTCGATGACGGATCCGGAATAGCGATTGTCCTAGCGGCGGATCATCTCATGTTTAATCTCCGACCAAGAGATTTTTGGGTAGAACTGTCGGAGCCACCGAGCCCAATGAAGTGCAGAGTCGTCGAGTCCCACGACGGCAGTAGAGACCTTATCCTGCTCGGGAGTATGGTGGAGGTCGAAGTACCTCTCCGCCTTGGCAATTCACCCAATCGAGTCCACACCGGCAAATGTGGGGAGGTCCAAAGTGAGGGCGGGACGGCCTAGAAGAAGTGGGACCGCGGAATCCCCGATGTACGAGAGGGGTGCCGCTCTGAGGATGGACGCGCCAGCAGCCGGGCACGCGGATCTGTTGGCGGAAAAGGCGGCGGAGGGTTGTAGGGCATCAAACTTGGCGTGAAGGGCAAGAAGAGAGGCATGCATGGAGACGACAAGTTGTTCCTGAGCCTCGACGTGACAGCTAAGTGCTTCGGAGGCGGAATCCGGAACGAGATTGCTGGAGGAGCGAGTGGTGGGAACCATGAGACTGGTGACAACGGAGAGAGGCTGAAAAGGGCCGGATCTATTGTAGATTGGCGGGAGAGGGACCCTTGGTGCGGATCAGGTGGATCAAGGAGCGGATGGCCCGTCGCTGGGAGGAATCGGCGGAATCGGCCGAACACGACGATGTGTGGGATCCGCAATTTAGGACAGAAGTTCGGCGCGGAATGCGGTAGATCGGCAGGCCCTGCACGGCGGATCGGGAAGCCGACGGGGACGTCGCAGTGTAGGAGGAATTTGGTGCACTGAGTCGGCCGAACGCGTGCAGGAGGAATTTGGTGCACTGAGTCGGCCGAACGCGTGCAGAATCAGAGATGCAGCACAGCGCTGAGCGGAAAGAGGCTTTGCCTCAGAAATCGCATGTACCAGCAATAGCACGGATGATCTCGGGCACCGGCGGCGAGATGGCGGACAACGCGACAGGTCGGACCAAATTGATAGGAACTGGGGAATCCGGCAGCAGAGGAGGGGGGTGCCGGCGGTGGAGAGAGAGAGGAGAAAGAAGAAGAGGAGTGAGAGAGAATTAGGGTTAGGAGAGAAAGAGGAAACACAATATTCATCCAGGATACATTACAAGTCCAAATCAGCCCCTCTTATAGAGGAGGGTGCCAATAACAAGAGGTGTGCCCCAAAAAAGGAAAAATAAAATAACATAACAAAAAATATAAACTGAATATTAATTATCCTTCGCGCCGACCCTGTCTGGGTCGTCCTCGTCGGTTCAAGCCGCTCTCGATGCGCCCGACTCATCTTTCTCGATCCACGCCACTTCCGTCGCGAATGTCCGTAACATTGTGCCTCGGCGGGTTTTGTTGAGTGCAGATTTGTGCATATTTGTGTTTCTTGTTTACATGCAATTTATTAGAGTTGTGCCAGCACGTTGTGTACCGGATTTTACAATACAATCGACTTGGACTCATGCGATGTCGACATAGATGAGAAGGCAACTCCCGATGTGCAAAGCAGGTGGAAGGGAAAGAAGGCATCATGGGCTGAGTGGGTGCTTGTGTTATTAGCTATCCAGTAAAATGAGAAGAAACAAAGATGTATAAATTAAGGAAAGCCTTACATGATTTGAAACATGCCCCTAGAGCCTGGAATAAAATATTGATAGGTATTTGAAGTTCATCAGTTTGAACGAAGCCTTATTTAATATTAAAACCTTCAGCATAAGTGATTATCTAATATCGAGCATCTACGTGGATGATTTGGTAGTCACAAACATCAAAAAAATTGGCATGGGAATTCAAGCTGCAAATGAAAGCAGAATATGAAATATCTGACATGGGAATCATGAGATACTTCTTGGGAATTCAAGTGACTCAAACCCCATAGAGTATATTCATTCACCAGACAAAGTTCCTTCAAGACTTTTGAAAGAGATGCCAGATGACAGAATCAAACTTTGTACCTACTATATCCACATTAGAAAAACAACTTAAAGTTGATGATGAACAGAAGTGTTGAAAACTACAAAAGTATAGTAGACTCTATGGTTGATTTAACACATACAGTCATACCAGACCAGATATTGACTATTGAGTAACTGGTGAATATTGCTTCCAGATATGTCTGAATAAGTGTCAGCATAAAGAGGATCATGCGTTACCTGAAAGGATGAAAGGAAATCAAGAATTTGGCTTCCTTTACACAACTGAAGCTCAAGGTAGGTACACAATTAAATGGGTTATGTGATAATGATAGGGCAAAATTTGCTGATGATTTGAAAAGTGCAACCGGATCTATCTTCTTTCTTTGTTTGAAACCAATTTCCTGGAATACATCTAAATAGAAAAGGCATAGATATGTCGACTGCAGAAGATGAATACATAGCATCCGGAGAGCAGCTAAAGAAGGGATATGACTAAGAAGATTATTGAAGGGCATGAAAGAAGAAGAAAAGGAGGTTGG